>PNEQ01073191.1:0-23141 GCA_003012365.1 Medauroidea extradentata | reverse complement strand
TTATACACTTAGCCAGAGCCTCTAGTGTAGACTGTGGCAGCTGCTTGAGAACTATAGCTTGTAGGGTATCGAACCCAGGTGCTTTGCGGGGCTTCATACGTTTAATTATACGTTTTACCTCGTCGGCATGCGTAAATTCAGGTTCGTCAGCTGAGGGCTGGCGAAGTCGCACTCGGAGGTCCCTGTATATGCGAGCCACATGTGCTGGGTCGCAGGGTTGGTTGTTCGGTATAAAAACCGTTTCTAAGTGATTAGCTACAGCCTCAGCTTTTTGCTGGGGCGTGTAGGCAGTACCTGCTATGCCTTGAAGAGGCGGGATTGGATTGCGCTGATTTGTAAGCGCCTTTGTTAAGTGCCAAAGACTATTATCTTTAGTGGTGAGACGGGATAATTTAGTATTCCACTGGTCTGTTTTCCAGTGTGTAATTTCTAGATTAATTTGCTCTCTGAGTGCATTTATTTGTGCTCTGAGTTGGCCTGTTCTACCTCGCGAGTAGCGCCTGCGCAAGCGATTTTTCTGAGTGATTAGCTGCCTAATATTGGCTGGCAGCGAATCACTATGGGGTTTTGGGGTCTTTTCGGGGACAAATTGGCTGATACCTGTTTTAATTAGCTCTGTGATGTGATCAATCGCAGAGTCCAACTCGCCGGGGTGTTAACAGGATCTGGCAGATTAATTTCCTCGTCCAGGTACTCTTTAAATGCTTCCCAGTTCGCGTGTTTATAATCTTTAATTTTTCTGATTGGCCTTTCGTCTGTTTCTAGTTGATCAAAATTTAAGTGGATGGGGTAATGGTCCGAGGCCAATTCATGTATTACTTCTAATGTAAAGGTCATATTAAGGCCTTTACATATTGCAAAATCTAAGATGTCAGGCTGGTTATTTGCCTGTGTCGGTTCAAATGTAGGTTCGTCGGGCGCATGAATTAAATAGTTGTGCCTAGTTTGGTGGTTGAATAAAGTATTTCCATTGGCTGTCCGCGCCCAGGTGGGGTGTTTTGCATTCAGGTCGCCGACAGCCAATAGAATGGGGGATATGTTTATTAATTCATTTAAATCCGCGCGCGTAAGTGTGCGGCCAGGTGGACAGTATATTGAATAAAAAGACAGTTGCTGGCCGCCGAGTTTTAAATTTATTCCCACGGCTTCAAGTGTATTTAGTTGAGGCTGTTTTGCTGCATGGCAGTTTATTGTGTTTTTAATTAATATTAAAACACCGCCTCCTGCATTATTTTCTCTGTCCCTCCTAAAGCAAGAGTAACCTGGGACAGAGAAACGGTGTTGTGGACGTAAATGTGTCTCGTTAATTGCTGCAATTTGTACCTGGTGGCGATTTAAGTAATCTAGCTGCTCCTGTTTCTTATTCCGGATGCCTGCTGCATTCCAGAACAAGAATTTGCAATGGAGGGGGGCCTATTTGCAGGTCTGTTATCCTGCCTAGGGGGTGGCATTGGTCTGGCCCATTTTCCTGGCCGACAAGGCAAAGCCCATCGTGGCCTTACACTTGTCCTCTAGGGCGCTGTTCGGATCCAGCCAGATCGCGAGCAGGTGGAACAGCTGTGTACACAGCTGTCCCATTTCGGGGTCTTGCTGGACTTTGGGAGACTGAGCGAACTGCTGCTAGATTGTGCGGAACACAGAGGGCGTCACAGTTAAAGGCTCGGCTTGAGCTGGTCGCTCCTGATTGGCCGGGTGCTCCGGCCTATCCTGGCGCGGGGCCTGGGGCGGGGTGGGGGCAGCCTTCTTGGCAGTCTGCTGCGCCTGCTCGAGGCGAGCACTGACGGGCTTCTTGCTACTTTTCGGAGCAGTTTTTGGGGTCATTTTCCCCTTAGTTCCCATTTGAGGGGGGCGTTGGCCTCTGGGCCGGTGTGGATTTGCCAGTGCAGGGAATTCCACCTCGGAAAATCCCTGCTGCGCATAAAAGGCGTTATACCTATTGCTCGTGGGAATAGGTATATTTTGGGCGTACCCAGGGACAAAATTTTGCGCCCGTGTGCGGTCTTGTGGGCCTCTACCCACGGTGGTCCAGCCGTCTTGGCTTGTTTGCGCCCAGGGGGCGCGGGGGGCCTTGTAGTTCCTGGGGATATTGCTCTGGCCCTGCAGCGAGGCTCTGCTCTGCTGTTGGTGCTTCTGCCTCTCTTCTTGAGGCAAAAAGCGCCATTTCTCCGCCTTATAGGCTTCACATCCCCTGTAGTTGGCTGCATGCTTGCCATTGCAGCCGACACAGAAGCGCTTGGACCTGTCGTCCTTGTTTTCAAGGTCGCAGATTGTCGTCTTGTGGCCTTTCCCACACAGTCGACAGTGGGGTGGGACATGACACACCTTACTGGAGTGGCCATAACGTTGACAGTTACTACACTGGGGGGGGCCTTCAGGGCGGTGGTAGTCCTCTACCTTTACCATCAGCCCGCACAAGGAGCGTAGTTCGTAGATGGCCTTGGATGCCTCGATGTTTGGCAGCTCCACTGTGAACATGTGGAGGGGCTTTTTGTGTTTCATGGACAGTTTCGGCTCTATGTTGCCAGGCTGGAATCCTAACGCACACAGCTCCTCTCGTATCCACGAGATGGGCAGAGATTTCTCCAGGCGCTTGATCGCGACCTTGAGGGGCAGCTCGTTGTGGGGTGTCAGGACACTAAAGGGGGCGCTGACAGATTCCAACACTTGGATTGCCAGTCTGTAGTCCTCGGGTGTCTGTGGCAGGTATTGGACCCCTTGAGGGACCAGGCGGTTTTTCGTGGGTTGACTGAGTTGGTCCTTAAACAGTGTAAGGACCATCCCGTAAGTGCAGTCACTATTGTGGTACACAGTGATTGGCCTCAAGTTGTATTTAGGGGCCTGAGGGGCGGAAGACACTTGGTCTTGTTGGCTGTTGGATCCGGTCTCGGAATCCATTCTTGCGCTGCAGGAGTCGGGGACGATGTCGTCCTGTTTTCGCTTTTTGGCGTCACTCATGACGCCGGGTGGGGTCTAAATATCCCTGGGCTAAAACTAATACCTATAAATAAAAAGCTATTGAAGACTGAAGTTTTCTGGCGCTGTGAAAACAGCAGCAGACGAGAATCTTTCAATATCCCGCATTGCCAAGCACTTGCAAGCATGCCTAATTAATTAATTAACTGGCTAAACTGGCTAAGTGCCTACCCGGCCTAAAGCAATAATTACCCTCCTTGCACTGGTGTACTTTCGTTGGCACGGTTACTATCAGGCACACAGACAGAAGACAGTAGAGCAGCAAAAGGTCTGGTAGACTGGTTGGCAGCGAGCACGATGTGCACGCTACGGCAGCTGGAACAGAACTCTGTCATAGAAATTGCTAGCTGTAAGTTAGCTGTGGTGTTTTCTGTCGGTCCGGAATGGCGGAGGCCTGTGATTGGCTGAAGCTGTGATTGGCCGGCAGAACCATAAACAGCCAATCAGAGGGCACTTGCTTGCACATATATTTCTGTGCTAAGCACGAGTCCTAATAATGTAATATTTTTGTCATTTAAACATATTATTTATGTCGTCAAGCACATTGCCCTGGTTAAAACCAGCGCTCTCCCAAAATTAAAGAAAAAGGAAAATAAAGAAATTAAATACAGTTAAGGCCCCACTCTTACTTCACAACTCTACTAACAACCTGAACCTTCCTACTTTTCCAGTGCCATTTTTATTTTTAATGCATGTAACTGCTGAGTGGTTACACTCCTATTCTGTCGAGAGGGTTTTTATGGTACTATGTCTGTTTTTCCCTCTCTCTTCTTAGATTATGGCTTAGCTATAGGTACACTTAGGGAGGTACACATGGCCCCAATTGCGGCCATGTCTGCCCAATCCCTCTCTGCCGCGAAGCATGCCTCCTATGCATGAAACTTCCCCCTAGAAGGCGTATGGGGCTCAGCCCTGAGATGCACTTAGTCCTGCTCCTTCCCTGGGCCTCACACATAACATAGTAGTTAGGGTAGGTTAGAAAAAAAAGCGAAGCAAAGAAGAAAGTGTGGGAGAGAATAAAACATCAGAGCCGTTATCTTTGTCCAAAGGAAGTAAAAGTAAACAGATGCTCTCGCTGTGTCTGCGAATTGAATCAATTTTACGCATACAACAAAGAAAATCGGTGCCCTCATTCCTAATTCCGTGACATTTCGGTGACTTCAGTGACCCTACACCAAATTCTATGTCTTTTCGGTGACTTCCATAACCAGTAGACACCCTGGACAAAGTAAATCTAGAGCCGGGGACTGCCATCTGGCAGAGATGTTGGAACTACAATCGTTTTGGTGTAGTACACAGCATGTTTTTAAACGAAAAAATCATATAAAGAGCGAGTGTGATACACAAGTAAATATGGTACATTAAAAGCATGCATACAGCAAACACAAACTCGTGGAAAAAAGCCACTAAAATAAGGACAATGAAGGACCAGATGATAAAGTTAGGACATTTTTTAAGGGTCCTTAAAATGAATAATATGTTAAGACCAAGTAAAGCAGTACTTATAAAACTGCTGGAACTTTTATTAACGAAGCATGTGATGTCTTACACTCACTGTGAACAGAAGAAAACTGCATTGCACTTGTAACACACTCATCATTCAATGTCCAATTAATTAAAGAATAAATTTAGTTATGTTCTGGTTACATAAAAAAAAGTTACAAACAGAATCTTTAGTACACACTATAAATTAGGACGCTTCGAGTGACATTTAAGGGTAGTGCCTCCCACATATCCATTCCTTCCCATGGAGGTAAGAAGGGGAGGAGCTGGCATGACATCACAAACTTGAAGCCGCTAGGCCGCCATCAAGTGGTTGGCAAGAAAAGACTTGGATCCGATGTTTTGATTTTTATAGGTGATCAATTTCGTATAAATAGTCGGTGCAATGTGTTGTTAGTGATGTTTAAAGCCAAGTGTATCATTTGTATGTGTGTTTAAATTTCGTAACACACGATGGTTGTTAGTTATAACTCCTACAGTTGCACTAAATAATCTGAAAATGAGAAGTGGGTCGTGACTCTTCAACGGTAAATACACTTACTGTTTTGCTTGTTTATGGTATTAAATAGCGGTTTAGTATTATCCTTTTAATATGTGCGTACTTTATTGTTCAGATTTTCAAAGGAAGAAGAATGACGTCAGACTTGGATAAGAAAACTTCGGCGAGAATTTTGACATGTCCTGTTGCGTACTATGTTACTTTTGAGATGAAGAAATTGACTGTACGTCGGTGAATTGTATTAGGATAAGAGCAAATATAGTGACTTCAGTCTTTTCAGCATTTCCTGCTCACTTTTACGAGGTAAGTGTAGCTGAAAACAAACATAACCTGAGATACTACTATGTGTTTACTTGCTGCCAAGTTGAGTATGCTTTAAGCTAGGGGCACAACCATAATCATATTTCTGTTAATTATTATATTTTTATTTTCCCTGTAGAGCCAGTATTTGAACGTGAGTTCGTCCTCTGGATATAGGCTAGAGATTCTTTAAATGTATTATGATTTACACAGACGACTACATTACTACATATAGGCCTAGTAGGTCCAATAAATTACATATGAACTTTTACAATTACTTGCAATAATGTCAAATATTAAAACAAACAGGTAATCTCAAAAATAAAGTAGGTTGTATAGTCTACAGCCTGCTTATTAATATCATATGCTAGACATGTATCGCCATGTTTTAGCCAATGGTGTTAGTAAAAATTGTGATTAAATGCTAGACATTTCATACTACTTCAGTAGCAAATTTTTAGAGATTTAGGTATTTACAAAGATCAGTAGGTTTCATAGTCTTTACATTGAAAAAAAAAAAATTAAGATATGCATATAAGTTGGAGAATGTGTTAGCTTATTTTGCACAGCTTACATAGAGAACTTAATTTTAGACCCTCTTTGATTGTTCCCCTGTTAACTAAATCAAGCATTAATGTATTTGGTTGGTGTTAGCATGGCCTTCAAAGGCAATGGATTTTTTGTAAACATTGAAGTAAATAATTACAATTTTCTGTGAGTACCCAGGGCTAATCAATGCAAAAGTTAAGTTGTAATTACTATCAAGTAATAAAAGTAAGTAGAGAGGTATACGAATGGAATGGCCAGGAGATAGAGGAAGCCACAGAATATTAGTATCTAGAGGTTGTGATACAGGGCTAAGGTGGACAAAGCAGGTGCACAGAGAGGTTAAAAATGAATAGGGTCTTTAGGACTGCTCGAGAGAGCATTGTAGGGAGTTAGTGGTGAAGTGAAGGACATATTGCACTATGGTTTGTCCAGTATTGGAATATGTTGCCACGGAGTGAGATCTGTATGTGGAGTTGGAGGTGCAGAGTAGGGCAGCGAGGTGGGTGATGAATAAATGAAAAAGGCGGGGTAGGCTTGTAAGGAGGAAAGGAACTTTAAAACTAGCTTGATGATGAAGGAATTGGGATGGAAACCGTTGAAGGAAAGAAAGAGAATTGAAAGACTGGTCAGGTTGTATTAGGTGACGAATGGGGAGGGGGGGACAGAGTTAAGGAAACTTTTAAAGGAAACAACAGTAAGAAGATTCAGAAGGTGTTGATGACAACAAAATGCAGGTGAGAACGGTGAGGGAGTGGAATGCTCTGTGGGAGGAGTTGGCGACTGTGAGGAGGGTTGGAAGGTTTAGGAAGGGACTGGAGAATTGGTACTTTGGGGGTGGGGAGGAGCCTGCTCACCACCAGGCAGTAGCCCAATTACAAGTGTAATGAACAATTTTTTATTATATTATTATAATTACCTACGTAGTATGTTAGTAAAATGTCATTCGTACCGTATTTATGATAATAATGTAATTACAAAAAAATATAGATTGATACAGTAGATGGATATAAGTAACTATTAAATTATCGTACAGTAATGTAGTGAAACAAGTACACTATCGTATAGGCATATATTATTGTTTGTTTTTTTTGTTTAAATACTGTAATGTTTATTTATAGTTCACTCTACATTAATTACATCATTTTAATATGTACATTTGTCTGTTTATCTTTGTTCAAGTTATCATAAGAGTTACACGTTACATAACTAAAATTAACTATGAAGTAGATGTTGATCAGAATAACATTCAACCTGCAGTTGGACTGATGCCTAGTTGCCAGTCTCTCTAGCTTCGCCTCATGTTCCCAACCTCTGTAATGCCATCTTGAACCGTCCAGCATTCATCTCCGTTACTATACCAGATTCTCCCATAAAATATTCCTCTCCCTCACCATTTTTACCAGCATGAAGTCTCCCTCCTCTCCGCTCTTCACCAAACCCTCTCGACCTTCACACTGTTGTTAGATAAGAAATAAACAGTGGTTTTTTACATTGTTTCCAGGCGCCAGTACTGTACCCAGCAGTGTAGAGTGTGTTATTATTTGTGTATTTATCCTGTTCTCATTGTTTTCAGAATTGACTGCATGCTGCCAGTTATGAGTTTAGATTGTTTACTTGTACGGACTTTGTAATTTCCAAGATTTATTTTTTATAATTTATTTTTTCCTGTTTCCAGCAGTTCAACCGTTTGGACCAAGAAGGTAAGGCAGGCTAGCCAGCAGTATTTCTGTCGTCAACTCCTGACCTTGGCATAGAGACTGCTTACGTGTAGCTGAGGAGTCTCAAAGTGGTGTCGTGTATGGCAGTAGAACTGAAGGATAACATTCATAAAATAGCTGGATAATCAAATGACGCCAAATGTTTTTTAAAGATATCTGGATGGGAATTTTTAACAACCCAGGTTTCTCGTTCTGCACGAACAGAATTTGGTTTTGTATTTATGCAGTGTGTCTGTGTATAGGGTGTGAAAAGTTAATATTATTGTAAACGTCAGTGTAAAATTAAAACATTTGAAACAACTGCAGCTTTTATTTCAGAGTAACCTACCTTCACATTGCTCACAGCAGAAGCACAGTGTGTTCTGGTGGTCTTGCCAGTTTGCTTGTAAAAATAGGCAGCATTATTTACAAGTAGGTTTATAGACACATTTGTTTCAGGGAAAAAATTAACTTCAACTGCTGGCAACAATAGTGTGAGAAATTACTTCCATTTATTATCTTAAAAATATTTTGCCCATTGATGTATTGCTTAATGACAACACTTTTTGCATGGACTTGTCGCAGACATGGAAGGGGATGCAAGAATTTTATTAACCTGAAGTAAATTGTGTGAGTATTTTTCCATGCACTTGTATAGCAGGTGTAATACAAATTGTTTGTGATGGTATAAAAATGTAGCCAAACTTACACCAAGTTTCAAATTAGTAGAATGACAACACTTTTTCTTAAACTTGTCGCAAACATGGGAGGTGATGAAAGAATTTTATTTACCTCAAGTATACTGTGTGAGTATTTTTCCATGCATTTGTATAGCAGGTGTAACACAATTTGTTTGTGATGGTATGAAAATGTAGCCAAACTTACACCAAGTTACAAATTAGTAGAATGATAATACTATTTGCATGAACTTGTCGCAAACATGGGAGGGGATGAAAGAAGTTTACTAACGTCAAATATATTGTGTATTTTTCCATTGCATTTGTATAGGAGGTGTAATAAAAATGGTTTGTGATGGTATGAAAATGTAGCCAAACTTACACCAAGTTACAAATTAGTAGAATGACAATACTTTTTGCATGAACTTGTCGCAAACATGGGAGAGGATGAAAGAAGTTTGCTAACCTCAAATATATTGTGTATTTTTCCATTGCAATTGTATAGGAGGTGTAATAAAAATGGTTTGTGATGGTATGAAAATGTATCCAAACTTACACCAAGTTACAAATTAGTAGAATGACAACACTTTTTCATAAACTTGTCGCAGACATGGGAGGGGATGCAAGAATTTTATTGACGTCAAGTATATTGTGAATTTTTCCATGCATTTGTATAGCACGTGTGATCAAAACTGTTTGTGATAGTATGAAAATATAGCCAAACTTACACCAAGTTACAAATTAGTAGAATGACAATACTTTTTGCATGGACTTGTCGCAGACATGGAAGGGGATGCAAGAATTTTATTAACCTGAAGTAAATTGTGTGAGTATTTTTCCATGCATTTGTATAGCAGGTGTAATAAAAATGGTTTGTGATGGTATGAAAATGTAGCCAAACTTACACCAAGTTACAAATTAGTAGAATGACAACCCTTTTTCATAAACTTGTCGTAGACATGGGAGGGGATTAAAGAATTTTATTAACGTCAAGTATATTGTGAATTTTTCCATGCATTTGTATAGCACGTGTGATCAAAACTGTTTGTGATAGTATGAAAATATTGCCAAACTTACACCAAGTTACAAATTAGTAGAATGACAACACTTTTTCTTAAACTTGTCGCAGACATGGGAGGGGATGCAAGAATTTTATTAACGTCAAATATATTGTGTATTTTTCCATTGCATTTGTATAGGAGGTGTAATAAAAATGGTTTGTGATGGTATGAAAATGTAGCCAAACTTACACCAAGTTTCAAATTAGTAGAATGACAACACTTTTTCATAAACTTGTCGCAGACATGGGATGGGATGCAAGAATTTTATTAACGTCAAATATATTGTGTATTTTTCCATTGCATTTGTATAGGAGGTGTAATAAAAATGGTTTGTGATGGTATGAAAATGTAGCCAAACTTACACCAAGATTCAAATTAGTAGAATGACAACACTTTTTCATAAACTTGTCGCAGACATGGGAGGGGATGCAAGAATGTTATTAATGTCGAGTATATTGTGAATTTTTCCATGCATTTGTATAGCATTTGTGATCAAAACTGTTTGTGATAGTATGAAAATATTGCCAAACTTACACCAAGTTACAAATTAGTAGAATGACAACACTTTTTCATAAACTTGTCGCAGACATGGGAGGGGATGAAAGAAGTTTATTAACGTCAAATATATTGTGTATTTTTCCATTGCATTTGTATAGGAGGTGTAATAAAAATTGTTTGTTATGGTATGAAAATGTAGCCAAACTTACATCAAGTTACAAATTAGTAGAATGACAACACTTTTTCATAAACTTGTCGCAGACATGGGAGGGGATGCAAGAATTTTATTAACGTCAAATATATTGTGTATTTTTCCATTGCATTTGTATAGGAGGTGTAATAAAAATGGTTTGTGATGGTATGAAAATGTAGCCAAACTTACACCAAGTTTCAAATTAGTAGAATGACAACACTTTTTCATAAACTTGTCGCAGACATGGGAGGGGATGCAAGAATTTTATTAATGTCAAGTATATTGTGAATTTTTCTATGGATTTGTATAGGAGGTGTAATAAAAATTGTTTGTGATGGTACGAAAATGTAGCCAAACTTACACCATGTTACAAATTAGTAGAATGACCACACTTTTTCTTAAACTTGTCGCAGACATGAGAGGGGATGAAAGAATTTTATTAACGTCAAGTATATTGTGTGAGTATTTTTCCATGCATTTGTATAGCAGGTGTAATTCAAATTGGTTGTGATGGTATAAAAATGTAGCTAAACTTACACCAAGTTACAAATTAGTAGAATGACAATACTTTTTGCATGAACTTGTCGCAGACATGGGAAGGGATGCTAGAATTTTATTAATGACATGTATATTGTGAGTTTTTCCATGCATTTGCATAGGAGGTGTAATAAAAATTGTTTGTGATGGTACGAAAATGTACCCAAACTTACACCATGTTACAAATTAGTAGAATGACAACACATTTCTTAAACTTGTCGCAGACATGAGAGGGGATGAAAGAATTTTATTAACGTCAAGTATATTGTGTGAATATTTTTCCATGCATTTGTATAGCAGGTGTAATAAAAATGGTTTGTGATGGTATGAAAATGTATCCAAATTTACACCAAGTTACAAATTAGTAGAATGACAACACTTTTTCATAAACTTGTCGCAGACATGGGAGGGGATGAAAGAAGTTTATTAACGTCAAGTATATTGTGTATTTTTCCATTGCATTTGTACAGGAGGTGTAATAAAAATGGTTTGTGATGGTATGAAAATGTAGCCAAACTTACACCAAGTTTCAAATTAGTAGGCCTACTTTTTAAATCTATTAATTGCATTTTGCAAAGAAGCATATTTTAAACTGAGATATTGTGATGTTGATGCCACTTGGGTTTTTGGCTTTCGTAAGGGTTATTTGTTAAGGAGTGCTGATAGATACTACTTTCATATGCCAATTTCTTTGGGCTGTTCTGTTGCAAGTATCTGTATTTTATTACATTTGTTAATGAGCCATAAGGCTTTACAAAGGTAAAAAAAAACTACATATTGATTTACCATACATTGTCATATGAATGTGTAGTAAGTTTTCAATCAAATTTCAGACAAAGTAAATTTAGGATATTGTAGGAATACTGATATTATGCAGACATTTTTCTGATATATATCTCGGATTGTATATCAGTTCAAAAATAAATTACAATTGTTGAGAAATAAAAATTTTTGTAGTGACTATTTTTTGTTCCCTAAAATGTGTATTTCTTTTTAAATGTGATTAAAATCTCTAATAATTTTAGCAAACACTGTAACAAAAAAATCAGATGTTCAAGAGTGTTAACAGCATGTGTTGTACCCAACAATCACTGTAATGGGAACAGAGGGTCATAATGCAATTTCCCCACCTCATTTTCCAAGTTTCACCAATGAGAAGTAATTTGTACCAACCCTGTATTGTAGAGCAATGTCTTATTCAGTTGTAAAGTAAATAATAAATGTAATTTATGTACTGTTCAATTTTCTTTGTTAGTCCAGGGCAATGAATATATCAGAGCTTTATCACAGTTTTCCCCCCTTCCGCCTTATATCTAGCAAACCTATGAAATTTTAGCATAGTCTTTAGAGCTGCAGCAAAACCATAACACTTGCTTGCAAACAGCTTGACTCACTGCAAATCATATGGCAGCCAAGCAGTTTTCGTTACTGAGCCGTGATCTGTAGGTAAGCACATGTCGCAGAAGACAAAAATATAAAAAATTTGTGCCAATAGAAAATAGCTGGTATCAAAAATGCACTACATATTGGGCCTATTATGAAAAAATGATCAGGTATTAGATTTAATGCTGCAAACTGGTTTGTATTTTTTATATTGTTGCCCCTTGTCCCTCTTTGATGCCAATGTTCAGGGATGAAAGTCACAGATTTCCATGTGCAGCCCCTCTCTCTTTTGCTTTCCAACTGAAAACCTTTTGTATGTTCTTGTTTACAGCAAGCTTTTGGAAATTAATTGCAGAAGTAAAATGTCTTCCAGCTCACTTATATAGGATCTAAACAGGCCTTTCTTTTGAAATTTTAATGCCACATCTAGCCTTTTAATTAAATAACTAAGACGTCTGTAGAACATAGTGGGGTTACAGACTGAGTTTTGTAGGTAGTTGAGGAATGGAATTTACTGACGAAGCAGTTGGTAACTGTGAAGGAGGTTGGAAGTTTGGGAAATAAGTAAGACAGTAGGATGGACTGGGCAGTTACTCAACTTCAAGTAATAAGTTACCAAATAAGTAGGGGCCTACCTAGCATGAAGACATTTAAAGCAGTTGCATTGGCAAATTAATTTAGGAGATGATCTAAAACCTCAAATAAAGCCAGTAAGCAAGTCAGGGTTTCTACACAGTTACAAGAGTAGTACATTTTGATATATTATCATATTTTTACTTCACATTTCAGTTTCAGACGTCTTTCATATTTGGAACGCAGTGTACGTATTCAGTTTCACTTCCTTGTGGTTTTGGTAACCTTCTGTATGCCTGCAGATATCCCTCCCCACTTACTTTTGTAGCTGAAATTCTGCCTTATTCAGGCTACTGTTGTGACTTATTTTAAATACCTAGGCCTATTGTAAAGTTGAACACAGTGCAAGGTTATACAATCTGCATTACTTTCAGCCACATTGCCTAACAGCATTGCTCACTTTAGGTATTTCAGTGGCTGTTTACCCAAGCAATGTTTGACGTCAGTGTAACGTGCCTTTTATCACTTGCCCTTGCAGCCTTCATGGTAAAGTTATTACCCTGGGAATTTCGATATAAGTTAGCCTAGGTCTTGAGAAGGATAAGTGTTTGTGGCTTTACTCGAAGGAGACATTCTAGGCAACTTATGGCACCTACTTAGACATATGTAACTTTGCAATTTAAAACAGCAGTGTGTCCACGATATAGCCTACTTCTGTAGTGTGAAGGCAGGTAAGGGCTTTTAGATGGCAAAATCGAACATAGCCTCACTGTGACTTTTGTCAGTAACTTGGCTGTTGTTACAGAAAAAAAATTTCCTGTTGTTAGATTGCTGCTAAAAATCTATTAAGATACAATTTAACGTTGAATATATCTAGTAGGCACAGCAATCCTGAACATTAGCCTACACACACTAAAACAATTCGTAATTTGTACCCTTACCACTTCAAAAACAAGCAATAGCCTGTTATTAGAACAATCGAGAAGTACAAATTTGCTACTTCAGCATGGTTAATAGTTCACTACATGTTTGAAATAGGTACCAGACAATTTATTGACTTACTTTATTGTGTTACAAAAGTATCCAGCTTCCAAACTACATAAAAAACAACCTTAAAGTTATCCCATGCATTCACGAGTCATTTCGCATACATTATAGCTTTAAATAACACTTTCCCCTGTTTGTGACACGAAGACCATAGTTCCAATACTTTATAGAATATAATTTCGTTCAACGCTTTGTGGAAACAGTTTCGTATCACTTAAAAATTCGCGGGATGGTTTGGATGTTTACATTGCGAGACGACTTTATTTTACACTAAAACCACGATAATTTTGATGCCAAGGACGTTTAAAAAATTACTGCTCATCCAGCTATATCCCTATAGTTAGCCGATAGCAAAAGTAGACTAAAATTTCCGTTTCAACCGTTTAAATTAATATTTATTAGAGCACGATTCTCCATAAGACACAGTGTGTTTTGGTTCTGTTTTGCCAACCATTCAATGGCGACCGAGGCCAGACAAGCCACGCCCACTAGCTTCAAAGTTTTGTACAGGGAAGAGCTGCCTTGCCAGCTCCTCCCCTTCTTACCTCCATGATTCCTTCCTAACATAAGTTTTTCTAAGCAAAGCTTTGTTTTTATAGCTAAAACTACAACTGTACCAAGAATTTCCCTCAACATGCAAAATACGGTAGAATCTCATCACGAATTCGGTAATACCGAAAACCCTGATACAGAGAACATTAAACTGGGAACCATGTCACATTGCTACGAGATTCATTCGTACACACTGATAACTTAAGTAACATTATGTTATTACCACTTCCTTGAATATAAAACATCTAAAAACAAACTATGCCTATTAACCACTTGGAAAACATAATAAACTAACCAGGCGTAAGGTTGAAATCCCAAAACAATAATCAGTTCAATTTTTTACCATTTGCTTAAATATAACACATAATTAAAGGCAGAATTTTGGGATTTCAGCCTAAAGTTTAATGAAAAAATGCTGTATTATGTACCTTTGGAGACAAATTTTCTTGACTGGGACCTTTCACTTCATCATTTTGTGTGTAATTCCACACACAGTCTCTCTTAGAGCCTGTAAACAAAGAATAACAATGATTAATCACTGATTAATTGTGCAATGCATTTTAACACAGTGTATATTTGTACTAACATTCTGAGAGCCTGTTTACCATCTCGTAGACGGCACTAATCTTACTGCTCGTCTCTTTAAAGTCATCTTGTAACACAACTGTTTTCAAAGTTGTCTGCCCATCTGTATTATTTCCTTCACGAGCCATTAATTTGACATTCAAATTCTGGCACTCTGTTTTCAAACTTTGGCACTCGATCTCTAAAAGTTTTATTTTCTGGTTATGGGCCACATTTTCAAAATTTAATTTGTGATTTTCTGCTAACAACATGGTGTTCTGTTCTTTCTCATTATTTACTGTTCTCACAGAATCATTTGCTGAGACCTTAAGCACCTTGTATCGCCTTTCCCATTCCAAATGAGATTCTTTTCCCGATGACTTATCTTCATATTCAGTGGCAGAGAAATCATCTGATAATATTTCTTCGCAGCTGACAGAGGATACAGTAGCAGGCTGCACGTGATTACCACCTCTTTCAGAAAGTCCTAAAACACATAGGCCTAACACATAAAAATTCATCACTGAAAAATTTAACAATCAAAGAATAGATAGTCATTATCCTTAGAGTAAGGTGGGGGAAAACCACCGCACTTAAGTTTTAATGTAATAACCTGGCTGTCAAAATAGATGTAGGAGGAATTTCCCTTTATGTTTGGAATACACACACATTTATGTTATTCATGAATATCCAGAATTGTAGGAAAACAAGTGCATTATTTCATCGGGTACAAATATTTATAGATGTGCAAATAAGGATCTTTACCCCACTAGTGGGGCAAAGATCCGAATGGAGTGAAGCAAACGCCCGCACCTGTTACACATAAAAAACAGCATCGATCAACACTTATTTATCAACATGACAAGGTTATATTTATTGTAATCCGCGTATTGCACAATATCATCCCGCTGGAAGTTGTAAAGAGAAACGTAAAATAATCATGTGAAAAACTAAAACACTGTATAGACAAGGCAAATTCGTAATTTTAACAAATATGCTTAAATATCAAATAAACACAATACATCATTGTTGATGTCACATTTAAGAACAACATTCCAACTTTCTTAAAACATATAATGAAATCAAAAGTTGAACATATTATACATTCTAGCTCCACAAATTTGAAATTAAATAAAACAATGAAAAGTAAAAGAAACTGTTTGGCATTAGACTAAACATAGATAGTAGTTTCTACCTAGTAAAAATAACTTCGAAGTTCTCAATATGAAAAAAAAAGGTCTTATTTACTTACACATGCTTTGACATTAAATAGACAAGGACTGAACAGAAAGCCATAAGATCTAAGACATTGCAAAAAGACACTTATAACACTCTTCTAGTAAAGACTTGCCTAAATCTGGAGCTTCATTAACACAAATCACACACAAAGTTTAGAGTGTCCTCATATGCGCTACTGTTTTCATGCCACCATGCATTACATGAATTGTACTGTATCCAGTCCTCATTAGGTGGATCTTCATACAATACATCACAACCTGGGCGCTGTATTTGGTCTGACTGAACAGCTGATTTTACTTGCTTTTCACCCCCTTTCATCACTCCAAGTCCCTTCTTACTACGGTCTTCTTAATCCGGTATTTTTTCTACTTTTATTTTTGATCTTGAAGCAATTATTCTTGTATGGCGAACCGAAAATTATTTCAGAATGTTTGCTTATTTTATTCCATTTCGTTTCCTCAGATCTCTTTGGAAATTGAATGATTTCTCTTGGTGAAACTGTAGTTGTTGAGCTAATAGCTGAGCAACCTGGCTTATTTATGTCTAAGACAATTGATGGTTCACACGTCGGAGAAAGAGTCACGGAATTAGGATGGACTACTTTAGAAACTGACCTACGAGTATCTTGAGTTGTATGACATAATGTCTGTCTTGAGTCAACGTCTCTGTCCACATACGAAGATTCTGCTGAAATTCAAAAAGCATTATTAATCATTCAGAATGGGAAGGCATCTGGAGGATCTTCAAACTATTTTTAAATGTCTTTGCAAAAATTAGAAATTTTTATTTATATTACAGGAGGTGTTATATCAGCAATTCCTGTTTTCCTTTTTAGCACTCTTCGACAATCTAAACTGAAGTATAATTTATATTCACTTATAAATCCCGAGGCACTCGTGTAATAATTGAGCGTAATTTCTCCGATTTCAAAACACGATACGATGGGAAAGTTTTGTTCTTAAGGTTAAGAATGTATTTTTTTAAATGATATAGAAACGAGGGCAATGACCATTTCCATTCTCAAAAAAGGTTTCCTCCAAGCACACTTTTGAGCACTATAAAGACTACGACACATGACAAATAATTTTTCAAAGAGTTTTATATGTTCATGTTGGAAATCTGCAGGCGAGGGGCAAAGGTCCGCATGAAACATATATTGCGGATCTTTACCCCTCATTAGTTGCAGCTGTTTGCCCCAGAGCGCAGTCTGTTCTATGCGCGACTCCTTCTGCTACCTATATCCGGCAATTTCAACTACAACCAATGCACAGTAACCATAAAGATGCGCAGTTTTTCACTGGGGTTACACAAAATCTTCTCATTCGTTGTTCCGAATGCTACACTGTATTTCGTTTTGTTGTAAAATTACATCGGATTACATGAAATTGATTCTTACCTCATTATGTTTGCTTGTTTTTATCCACTGGCACGATACACGCGGCAATAACACACACAATGGCCACATTTTTCTCTATGTCAGTGTTGCCAACATTTTAAATTTATACGATATATTCCAGAACAGGACCTTTACCCCACACGGATCATTGCCCATCTTGCTCTATTCAATAGAGACTTCATGTTTGAATACACATTAACTATTTAAGTTATTTCTTCTTTTGATATAGCATGGAAGCAGTTAATGGGTAGACTTATAGGGAGAAATTGATACCCAATAAGTCTACAACACTCTCTGCTTGCTTCCAAAAAAGGTTAAAAACAGTTAGTGACAAGTAGTTACGCCTAGGTCCCGGCAACGTGGCCAAGTGCTAACCTTTGCTGCTATAGCTTGGCTGCCTGCCTTGAAGTGCTTGGCTGTCTGTCTCCGGGATACTAGGCTAACTTAATCATGGCTGGCAACACACTGCAAGTCATCTGGTCATTGCTTTGACTTCTGCAGGCTTTGTTTCTACTTCCACTGCTACTGTTATTTAGGAGGCTTTACACTTAAATGTAATAAACTTGTAGAAACTGTTGCCTGCTCTCATTTCGCTGACACAGCTGCTAACCACAAAGTGCACAAGGGTTTGGCAGTAAAATGTGAGTTACTGGCTATCACTGTTGTATATAGTGTAATTTGCCAGGCAGGGCCCCGAAAGTGAATTTTAGCATTAATTTTTCAAGTTTTCCAGCATTTCTTTTCCATTTTACAGCTGTGGCTTATCAATTCACAGTAACCACTTATATTATAGTTACATGCTAAATAACACATTTTAAATTCATGATACTACCTATCTGTAACCTGCACACAGCATTTTATTATTTGTTTTATGCACAATTCATATAAATGCATTCAAAACCCAATTCGAAAAAAATTAGTATGTTGAAAATGGACCATCACCTTCAAACTCTTCATTACAGCTCACATAAAATTGAATTACACTTTAAAGTTTTAATTAATTGGAAACACTTTACATAAATTGCTGAACAATCCAAAATACAGTTGACACTATCCCAAAGCTTGAAGGGAAATTTTAAGAAATAAGCATATGTATTTTACTTTCTTAGCTGATTATACTTTTTTTCCAAATCACCATCCAACTGGTCCACAGAATCTGGCCAAATACATACTAGGTTGCACAACTAATTTGAGTTGACACAGTCCCCACTTCCCTTATTTATGATATGCACCTAAAACTGTTGAGGGTGTCATACCCATAGGCACAGCATTAATAAGTACCGTAGTAACAGACGCGACAAAACGTGATATTTATGTTACTCGTTTTCTGTTTAGATTGTCAAGGCGTAGTTCGAAGAAGTTTGAGTTTAGAAGGACCTATTTTATTATGTGGGAGGAAATTTAAACATAATTAATGCCACATTTACCTCTTCTAAATATGTAAATAAGACACAAACAAATTACTGTATTTATTGAAACATAAGTGGTTGTTTGAACCAATGTCTCAATTCCCATATGATTTTGCTTACTTTCCTGTACGCTCCCAGAGCGTATACAAAAACAATGGTTAAAAAGTTCCGTTATGTAGTTTCTAATATAGTTAGTTATTATATAAAGTTGAACCTCGAATCGTAATTTTTACCATTTTTAAATACTTATTGAATATACAAACTGATTACAGTATCTCAAGCACTACAATTGGTTATGTAAACTATTGTCTCTAATCCACTTGGTATTGTTTATATTCGTGTACACACCGAGAGCTGGTACGATAACAATAATAAGAAAGCTTTCCTTGTCGCTTCTAATATAGTTAGTTATTATATAATCTTAAACCTCGAATCGTAATTTTTACCATTTTTAAATATTTAGTGACTATACAAACAGTATCTCAAGCACTACAATTGGTTATGTAAACTATTGTCTCTGATCCACATGGTATTGTTAATATTCCTGTACACCCAGAGAGCTGGTACGATAACAACAATAAGAAAGCTTTCCTTGTCGCTTCTGTTAGCATTATTTATTCTATGTCATACGGGTTAGGTTTCTACTTCGCATGTTATTTGTCCCCATTAATGCATTTTCTCCTTGGATGTTAGGTATTTTGATGTTACCCCTAACATCACCATTACAAAATAAAAAAAAAAATACAACGGTATAAATGTTAATAGACTGTATCAGTTAAAAATTTGTACTACCTGCACCTTTTTTCCTGCTTTTGTTCTTTGATTCCCTTCATGATAATTCGTTCAACACATCACTTTGTGGGCCTTTACATTTTAGAAAACTACCTTTCTTCTTATCTATCTGAAAACAACAGTACATCATTTTTTACTCTGTGGCATTATGTATCTTGCCTTCATCTTAACAAAGGGTAATTTTTTTCCTGACCTACCCAAACTACTGTGTTATGTTGGAGGCCCGGGGAAGGAGCGGGACTAAGTGTGTCTCAGGGCTGAACCCCATATGTCACAAGGGGGAAGTTTTCATGCAGAGAAGGCATGCATCGGGGCAGAGAGGGATAGGGCAGACACAGACATGGCCGTAATTGGGGCCATGTCTACCTCCCTAAGTGTACCTAGAGACAGTGGCGGATTTAAGCAGTTATCTTAGGAGGGGGAGTATGCCTTAAGAAAGTATATATACCCATCCCACTAACCAAATGCGGAGGGCCCGCGGGTCCTCCCCCGGGAAAATTTGGATTTGTAGGTGCAAAATGGTGCTATTTCAGGAGTTTTCAGGCCAAAAATTTGAACTCACTGCTTTCGAAAAATGGTTATATTTTTTACGATAGATTATGCATGTAAAAGGAAAATCTTTGTTCTGATATAAAAAAATTCTGACGTACCATGTTGTCACCACCCCAATTAAAAAGAGAAATAACCATCAATTATAAGCAATAATCATAAATTACAGATATGATAGTAAACATGTCATGCGAAGATTCTTTTTTCTCGACATCGTGTCAGGATGTCGATATTCTGTAAGTACAGAATTGTATTTACGAAAAACAGAAATGTATATAATCTGTCTTTGTGGAAATAACAGGTGCAAGAGTCTGGGCCTTTACACCCCCACTAACGCTCATTTAACCCCCCTAGTTGCAGGACGAGAGGGGAGGAAAGCCAGCCTATTGTGTTTAAGATACAAATGTTAAATAGTTACAATAATTACAATGTGTGAAATTTTAGGAATTAATTAAAATACATGTAGGGTATTTGTCAAAGTGCAGATGAATGAAATTGTCGAATAATTGCGGCAGTGGCAGGAAGTTAAAAGTGTCCTTAAGGGGCAGAGCCACCTTTCGGAAGCTGTCTCCTGATTGGTCCAGCTGAACCAACGCCTGCAGGGTAAGCGACAGGGAGGTTGGCGCCAAACAAGAGCACGGCTAGGCTGTTGACAGATTTTAGGACAGATGTTTCCGAGCCGCGGAATACGTCGTTGGGACGCTGATAATGGAGGGCCGGGGTGCCGCCGCAGAGAGACGGTGTTGATTCAAGAGATCGACGGGTCGGGTGATGCCGCCGGGCGTTTCCAATTTATTCGTTGGGACGCCTATGAGTTGCGGTATTCGAACGATCGAACCGGTTATTTAGAAGTATTGCAAAGTGTCACAAGTTAGGGTGGCAGACCGCTGACGACGCCATGGTAACCTTCAACACATTTTAGCTACGTATTGCTAAAACTAGCGGGCGTATAATCATCAAGTGCAAAACCGACAAACATTGTATGATGATAATCATGCTACAGGAAGACAGTAAGAGCTTGCTAACTGGTTTAAACTGAGCTTGCCGACTTCTTGTTACTCCACACACTTTACACCACAGAACTTTAGGTCGCCGCAAATTTAGTACAATTTTAAGATTCTGCAATACGAATATTTTTTTTTGTTGTGTTAGCTCTTGAAAAACGTACTCTAATTTTAATGAATGACAAACTAAGTTGCGTAAAACATTTTGAATCTAGAAACTAGGTATTATGTACTACAGATTCACTGCATTCTGTGATGCAATTCTTAAAAACCACATTGGAAATCATAACCTACCAGACCTCACAAAAGATAGGCGCGACCTGGTAAATTTTGCAATAAATTTTGTTCTACTGGTCCACGATTTTTCTCGGGGATCTTCCGGTTACCCTGCCCCTTCATTCCGGTGCTGTGGCATACTCATATCAGGTTACCCATCACAAGCACAAAGTACCTAATTGTTAAGTACTGATCAAAATCTCTTCACTCGTTCAAAATCCTCATGTCACGGGAAAATATACCCCGAAAACTAAAACTAAAACCAAACAGAGTATTCTGAAATTAGATATAACGAGCCAATGGCTGTTCGCTCAAATGTATCGACACAAGAATAAAAATTATGTATTTGTAAGACATTTTTGAAAGTCTTGTAAATATCCTTTACTTTAGATCTTTTAAATACAAAAATTTGTTGTGACATTAATTAAAGTTCAGTGTTAATTATTTAATTACTATTATTCATTAAGGTTTCGCTGGGATATGTTCCCACTACGACGAAATTTTGATTTTGACATGTAGTTATGGGAAAACTATGCACGCTAAAATATTGTTCTTGGGTTTAAAATATAGTCACTGGTAACATAATACTATAACACTAACTAATAAATTAACACTATTTCGAACATATTAAATGTTAGAATTTTTCACGCTAGAACGACCTTAAACTGCTTTCACGGTATAAAGAACCTAATAAAATCGAACCTGTGTCATAGTATCAGTAGAGATGATGGCATATCGCGAAAATGTTTTGTGCCAACATACCCTTGTAAACACTATAGTTTTTTTGCAAATTGTATGATTGGGTGATATACATCTGACACAACGTAGCTGTCTGCAGACCACTAACATGCATCTAACATTACAATAGCTGGATTCTTATTGACTTAATCAAATGGGATAACAGCTCCAAGTGCAAACTAAAGCCACTGGTAAGCTGAACGTGTGTTGAAATCCAGCAAACAGTCAAGTTTTCCCGCGATAAACCACCATCTCTAAGTATCAGCATCGCCGTCTCCTGTTGCTTCACATTTCTGCAGTTTACTAAAAATATGTAAACAGGTATTGTCTCTATCTTCCTAGTTAGTATTCAACATTAAAACATAAAGTAAAACACTCCACAACAAATGTATTTGAAACCATCACTCATCCACTGCACAATAGTGACTGACAGTGCGTAAGGACACTCCGCCCCCCCCCCCTTTCGCCACTCATCAACCTGACCACTCGCCCTCCTACTGAGAAAGTGTCGAAAGGGACATTACACAAAATAAAAAACAGGAAACACATCTCCACAGCACACAGCGCTTTTCGAGCAAGAACGACCCTCGCTTATATAAAACGCAGCTTGAAGAAGGGAAAAATTTGTTTGTTTAATAATATTGAATTTTGCAGTTATGATCACATAAACTGTACATATTATATGAGTGTCTATATTAAGTCATTTGTGAGTACGTGTGCATGATTGAATATTAGTTGAAAATATTTATTTGTACAAATGTAATGTTTCTTCTTTATATATTTTAACAATTATCTTCACAAAAAAACACACACATCAGGTTCTTAGGGGGAGGGGGGCGGTCACCCCCTCCGCCCCCCTTAAATCCGCCACTGCCTATAGCTAAGCCATACTTTAAGAAGAGAGATGGAAAAACCGGCATAGTACCGTAAAACCCCTCTCGACAGAATAGGAGTGTAACCACTCAGCAGTTACATGCATTAAAAATAAAAATGGGACTGGAAAAGTAGGAAGGTCCAGGCTGTTAGTAGAGTTGTGAAGTAAGAGTGGGCTTGGGGGGGGGGGCTGTATTTATTTTCTTTATTTCCTTTAATTTCAGTTTGGGTGGGCGCTGGTTTTAACCAGGTCACAATG
>PNEQ01073190.1:0-23139 GCA_003012365.1 Medauroidea extradentata | reverse complement strand
GCTACTAGGCGAACATGAGCTGTGTGGAGATAATGCAGAGGGAAAATACTGTATACATCTGTCAACATGACAGGTGATATTGTGTAGTAACTGCTAGGCGAACATGAGCTGTGTGGAGGTAATTCAGAGGGAAAATACTGTATACAGCTAACATTCAACACGACAGGTGATATTGTGTAGTAGCTACTAGGCGAACATGAGCGTTGTGGAGGTAATGCAGAGGGAAAATACTGTATACAGCTAACAGTCAACATGACAGGTGATATTGTGTAGTAGCTACTAGGCGAATATGAGCTGTGTGCAGGTAATGCAGAGAGAAAATACTGCATACAGCTAACTGTCAACATGACAGGTGATATTGTGTAGTAGCTACTAGGCGAACATGAGCTGTGTACAGGTAATGCAGAGGGAAAATACTGTATACAGCTAACTGTAAACATGACAGGTGATATTGTGTAGTAGCTACTAGGCAAACATGGGCTGTGTGGATGTAAGGAAGAAGGAAAATACTGTATACAGCTAACTGTCAACATGACAGGTGATATTGTGTAGTAACTACTAGGAACATGATATGTGTGGAGGTAATGCAGAGGGAAAATACTGTATTCAGCTAACTGTCAACATGACAGGTGATATTGTGTTGTCGCTACTTGGCGATAATGAGTTGTGTGGAGGTAATGCAGAGGGAAAATACTGTATACAGCTAACTGTCAACATGACAGATGAAATTGTGTAGTAGCTACTAGGCAAACATGAGCTTTGTGCAGGTAAGGTAGAGAGAAAATACTGTATACAGCTAACAGTCAACATGACAGGTGATATTGTGTAGTAGGTACTAGGCGAACATAAGCTGTTAGCAGGTAATGCAGAGGGAAAATACTGTATAAAGCTAACTGTCAACATGACAGGTGATATTGTGTAGTAGCTACTAGGCGAACATGAGCTCTGTGGAGGTAATGTAGAGGGAAAATACTGTATTCAGCTAACTGTGAACATGAAAGATGATATTGTGTAGTAGCTACAAGGCGAACATGAGCCGAGTGCAGGTAATGCATAGGAAAAATACTGTATACAGCTAACTGTCAACATGACAGGTGATATTGTGTATTAGCTACTAGGCGAACATGAGCGGTGTGGAGGTAATGCAGAGGGAAATACTGTATACAGCTAACTGTCAACATTACAGGTGATATTGTATAGTAGCTACTAGGCGAACATGAGCTGAGTGCAGGTAATGCAGAGGGAAAATACTGTATACAGCTAAATGTCAACATTACAGGTTATATTGTGTATTAGCTACTAGGCGAACATGAGCGGTGTGGAGGTAATGCAGAGGGAAAATACTGTATAAAGCTAACTGTGAACATGAAAGGTGATATTGTGTATTAGCTAATAGGCGAACATGAGCGGTGTGGAGGTAATGCAGAGGGAAAATACTGTATACAGCTAACTGTCAACATTACAGGTGATATTGCGTAGTAGCTACTAGGCGAAAATGATCTGTGTGCAGGTAATGCAGAGGGAAAATACTGTATTCAGCTATCTGTCAACATGACATGTGATATTGTGTAGTAGCTACAAGGAACATGATATGTGTGGAGGTAATGCAGAGGGAAAATACTGTATTCAGCTAACTGTCAACATGACAGGTGATATTGTGTAGTTGCTACTAGGCAAACATAAGCATTGTGGATGTAATGCAGAGAGAAAATACTGTATTCAGCTAACTGTCAACATGACTGGTGATATTGTGTTGTCGCTACTATTCTGCGATAATGAGCTGTGTGGAGGTAATGCAGAGGGAAAATACTGTATACAGATAACTGTCAACATGACAGATGAAATTGTGTAGTAGCTAATAGGCAAACATGAGCTTTGTGCAGGTAATGCAGAGAGAAAATACTGTATACAGCTAACAGTCAACATGACAGGTGATATTGTGTAGTAGGTACTAGGCGAACATAAGCTGTGAGCAGGTAATGCATAGGGAAAATACTGTATAAAGCTAACTGTCAACATGACAGGTGATATTGTGTAGTAGCTACTAGGCGAACATGAGCACTGTGGAGGTAATGTAGAGGGAAAATACTGTATTCAGCTAACTGTGAACATGAAAGGTGATATTGTGTAGTAGCTACTAGGCGAACATGAGCCGAGTGCAGGTAATGCATAGGGAAAATACTGTATACAGCTAACTGTCAACATGACAGGTGATATTGTGTATTTGCTACTAGGCGAACATGAGCGGTGTGGAGGTAATGCAGAGGGAAAATACTGTATACAGCTAACTGACAACATTACAGGTGATATTGTGTAGTAGCTACTAGGCGAACATGAGCGGTGTGGAGGTATTGCAGAGGGAAAATACTGTATACAGCTAACAGACAACATGACAGGTGATATTGTGTAGTAGCTACTAGGCGAACATGAGCTGTGTGCATGTAATGCAGAGGGAAAATACTGTATACAGCTAACTGTCAACATGACAGGTGATATTGTGTAGTAGCTACTAGGCGAACATGAGCTGAGTGCAGGTAATGCAGAGGGAAAATACTGTATACAGCTAACTGTCAACATTACAGTTGATAATGTGTATTAGCTACTAGGCGAACATGAGCGGTGTGGAGGTAATGCAGAGGGAAAATACTGTATACAGCTAACTGTCAACATGACAGGTGATATTGTGTATTAGCTACTAGGCGAACATGAGCGGTGTGGAGGTAATGCAGAGGGAAAGTACTGTATTCAGATAACTGTGAACATGAAAGGTGATATTGTGTATTAGCTACTAGGCGAACATGAGCTGAGTGCAGGTAATGCAGAGGGAAAACACTGTATACAGCTAACTGTCAACATTACAGGTGATATTGTGTATTAGCTACTAGGCGAACATGAGCGGTGTGGAGGTAATGCAGAGGGAAAATACTGTATACAGCTAACTGTCAACATTACAGGTGATATTGTGTAGTAGCTACTAGGCGAACATGAGCTGTGTGCAGGTAATGCAGAGGGAAAATACTGTATTCAGCTAACTGTGAACATGAAAGGTGATATTGTGTAGTGGCTACTAGGCGAACATGAGCTGTGTGGAATATAATGCAGAGGGAAAAAACTGTATGCAGCTAACTGTCAACATGACAGGTGATATTGTGTAGTGGCTACTAGGCGAGCATGAGTATTGTGGAGGTAATGCAGAGAGAAAACACTGTATTCAGATAACTGTCAACATTACAGGTGATATTGTGTAGTAGATACTAGGCGAAAATGAGCTGTGTGCAGGTAATGCAGAGGGAAAATACTGTATACAGCGAACTGTCAACATGACAGGTGTAACTGTGGTGTAACTAATAGTCAAACATGGGCTGTATGGAGGTAACACAGTGTGGACAATCTGTTTTTAGAAGATTTGTATATTTTATATTATTAACATAGGTCCACTTTGCTATCATTATTGTTGTATATTAGTGATATGGCTCCACATTACTAATACTATTGTTGTATATTACTTTAAAGGTTCAAATTGACAATAACTATTGGTGTATATTATTAATATCGGTCCATTTTACTATCAGTATTGGTGTATATTATTTACATGGGTTCACTTGACAATATCTATTGGTGCATATTATTAATATCGGTCCATTTTACTATCAGTATTGGTGTATAATATTAACATGGGTTCACTGTACTATCACCATTGGTGTATATAATTAACATGGGTTCACTGTACTATCACTATTGGAGTATATTATTAACATGGATCCACTTTACTATCACTATTGGTGTATCTTATTAACATGGGTTCACAGTACTATTACAATTGGAGTATATTATTAACATGGAACCAATTTACTATCACTATTGCTGTATATTATTAACATGGGTCCACTTTACTATCAATATTGCTGTATATTATTAACATGGGTACACTTTACTATCACTATTGCTGTATATCATTAACATGGAACCACTTTACTGTCACTATTGCTGTATTTTATTAACATGTGTCCACTTTACTATCACTATTGCTGTATATTATTAACATGAGTCCACTTTACTATCACTATTGGTGTATATAATTAACATGGGTTCACTGTACTATCACTATTGGTGTATATTATTAACATGGATCCACTTTACTATCACTATTGCTGTATTATTTTAACATATATACCCCTTATTATTACTATTGGTGTATTTTATTAACATGGGTCCACTTTACTATCACTATTGCTGTATATTATTAACATGGAACCACTTTACTATCACTGTTGGCGTATATTATTAACATGGGTTCACTTCACTATCACTTTTGGAGAAAATTATTAACATGAAACTGTTTTACTATCACTATTGCTGTATATTATTAACATGGGTCCACTTTACTATCACTATTGCTGTATATTATTAACATGAGTCCACTTTACTATCACTATTGGTGTATATAATTAACATGGGTTCACTGTACTATCACTATTGGTGTATATTATTAACATGGAACCACTTTTAGTATCACTATTGCTGTATATTATTAACATGGGTACACTTATTGTCACTATTGCTGTATATTATTAACATGGGTCCACTTTACTATCACTATTGGTGTATATTATTAACATGGGTTCACTTTACTATCACTATTGGAGTATATTAATAACATGGAACCACTTTACTGTCACTATTGCTGTATATTATTAACATGGGTCCACTTTACTATCACTATTGCTGTATATTATTATACTTGGGTCCACTTTACTATCACTATTGATGTATATTATTAACATGGGCCCATTTTACTATAACTATTGCTGTATATTATTAACATGGGTCAACTTTACTATCATTATTGCTATATATTATTAACATGGGTCCACTTTACTATCACTATTGCTGTATATTATTAACATGGGTCCACTTTACTATCACTATTAGTGTATATTATTAATATGGGTTCACTGTACTATCACTATTGAGTATATTTTTAACATGGAACCACTTTACTATCACTATTGCTGTAAATTATTAACATGGGTCAATTTACTATCACTATTGGTGTATATTAATAACATGGGTCCACTTAACTATCACTATTGCTGAATATTATTATTATGGAACCACTTTACTATCACTATTGCTGTATATTATTAAAATGGGTCCACTTTACTATCACTATTGCTGTATATTATTAACATGGGTCCACTTTACTATCACTATTGCTGTATATTATTAACATGGAACCACTTTACTATCACTATTGGTGTATATTATTTACATGGGACCACTTTACTATCACTATTGCAGTATATTATTTACATGGGTCCACTTTACTATCACTATTGCTGTATATTATTAACATAGGTCCACTTTACTATCACTATTGGTGTATATCATTAACATGGGTCCAATTTACTATCACTATTGGTGTATATTATTAACATGGGTTTACTTTACTATAATTATTGGAGTATATTATTAACATTGGTTCACTTTACTATCACTATTGTGATATATTATTAACATTGGTCACTTTGACTCTCACTATTGACGTATTTTATAAACATTGGTCCACTTTACTATCACTATTGCTGTTTATTATTAACATGGGTCTACTTTACTATATATATTGCTGTATATTATTAACATGGGTCCACTTTACTATCACTATTGCTGTATATTATTAACATGGAACTAATTTACTATCACTATTGCTGTATATTATTAACATGGGTCCACTTTACTATCACTATTGGTGTATATTAGTAACATGGGTTCACTGTACTATCACTATTGGAGTATATTGTTAACATGGAACCACTTTACTATTACTATTGCGATATATTATTAACATTGGTCCACTTTGCTATCATTATTGCTGTATATTATTAACTTGGAACTACTTTAATATAAATATTGCTGTATATTATTATCATGGGTCCACTTTACTATCACTATTGGTGTATATTATTAACATGGGTCCAATTTACTATCACTATTGGTGTATATTATTAACATGGGTTTACTTTACTATAATTATTGGAGTATATTATTAACATTGGTTCACTTTACTATCACTATTGTGATATATTATTAACATTAGTCACTTTGAATCTATCTATTGACGTATTTTATAAACATTGGTCCACTTTACTATCACTATTGGTGTATATTATTAACATGGGTCCACTTTACTATCACTATTGGAGTATATTATTAACATAGAACCAATTAAGTGTCACTATTTAAGTATCACTACTGTGGTATTTTATTAACATGGGTCCTCATGACTGCAACTATTGATGTATATTATTAACATCAGTCCACTTGACTATCACTATTGGAGTATATTATTAACATGAAGCCACTGTAGTAGTACTATTTAAGTATATTATTAAAATGGAACTACTTTAGTATCACTATTGGGGTATATTATTAACATGGGTCCACTTTACTATCATTATTTGAGTATATTATTAACATGGAACCACTTTAGTAACAATTTGGTGTATATTATTAACATTAGTCCACTTAACTATCACTATTTGGGAATATTATTAACATGTATACCCTTTTCTATCACTATTTGTGTATAATAATAACTTGGATCCGCTTGACTATTACTATTGGTGTATATTATTAACATGGAACCACATTAGTATCACTATAGTATTATATTATTAACATGGAACCACATTAGTATCACTATTAGGGTAAATTATTAAAATTTATCCGTTTTACTATCACTATTGGGGTAAATTATTAACATGGATCCACTTTAGTATCTCTATTGGAGTATATTATTAACATGGAATCACATTAGTATCACTAATGGGGTACATTATTAAAATTGTTCCACTTTGGTTGTCACTATTGCTGTATATTATTAACATGGAACCACTTTACTATCACTATTGGTGTATATTATTAACACGGAACCACTTTAGTATCACTATTGGAGTATATTATTAACACGGAACCACTTGTGTACTACTTTTGTGGTATATTATTAACATGGAAACACTTATGTGTCAATATTAGGGTATATTATTAAATTGGAATAATTTAATATAACTATTAGGGAACATTATTAACATAAGTCGACTTTACTAGAATTATTGGAGTATATTTTTATCATAGAACCACTTTAGTATAACTATTGAAATATATTATTAACATTGGTCCACATTACTATCACTATTGTGGTATATTATTAAAATTGTTCCACTTTACAATTACTATTGTGGTATTTTATTAACGTGGGTCCTCTTGACTCTCACTATTGATGTATGTTAATAACATAGTCCACTTGACAATACTATATGAGTATATTATTAACATGAAACCAATTTAGTATTACTTTTTAAGTATATTATTAACATGAAACCACTTTAGTATCACTATTTTGGTATATTATTAACATGGAAACACTTTAGTATCACTATTGGGGTATATTGTTAACATGGGTCGACATTACTATCACAATTGTGGTATATTATTAACATGGGTCCTCTTGACTCTCAATATTGATGTATATTATTAAAGTTAGTCCACTTGACTATCACTATTGGAGTATATTATTAACTTGGAATCAATTTAGTATCACTATTGGGGTATATTATTAACATGGGTCCACTTTACTATCACTATTGGGGTATATTATTAACATCGGTCCACTTTACTATCACAATTGTGCTGTATTATTATCATGGGTCCTCTTGACTCTCACTATTGATGTATATTATTAACGTAAGTCCACTTGACTATCACTATTGGAGTATATTATTAACTTGGAATCAATTTAGTAACACTATTGGGGTATATTATTAACATGGGTCCACTTTACTATCACTATTGGAGTATATTATTAACTTGGAATCAATTTAGTATCACTATTGGGTTATATAATTAACATTGGTCAACTTTACATTAACTATTTGGGTATATTATTAACATCGGCACACTTTACTTAACAATTGTGGTATATTATTTACATGGGTCTTATTGACTCTCACTATTGATGTATGTTATTAACATAGTCCACTTGACTATCACTTCTGGAGTATATTATTAACATGAAACCAATTTAGTATTACTTTTTAAGTATATTATTAACATGGAACGACTTTACTATCACTATTGTGGTATATTATTAACATTGGTCCACTTTACTCTCACTATTATTGTATATTATTAAAATTGGTCCACTTTACTATTACTATTGGGTTATATTATGAACATCGACCCACTTTACTATCACAATTGGGGTATATTATTAACATTGGTCTTCTTGACTCTCACTATTGATGTATATTATTAACATTGGTCCACTTTACTCTCACTATTGGTGTATATTATTATCATGAAACCACTTTAGTATCACTATTGGAGTATATTATTAACATGGAACCACTTTAGTACTACTATTGGGGTATATTATAACATGGAACCACTTTAGTGTTACTATTGGGGTATATTATTAACATGGAATAATTTCATATCACTATTGGGGTATATAATGACATTGGTCCACTTTACTAGAATTATTGGAGTATATTAGTAACATGGAGCCACTTTAGTATCACTATTGGTTTATATAATTAACATGGGTCCTTTTAACTATCATTATTAGGGTATGTTATTAACATGGAACCATTTTAGTATCACTATTGGTGTATATTATAAACATGGAATAATTTTGTATTATTATTGGAGTATATTATTAACATGGAACCTCTTACGTATAACTATTTGTGAATATTATTACCATGGGTTCCTCTTTAGTGGCACTATTGCTGTATATTGTTAACATGGAACCACTTTACTATCACTATTGGTGAATATTATTAACATGGATCCACTTGAGTATCACTATTGGAGAATAGTATTAAAATGGAACCACTTTAGTACTACTATTGGGGTATATTATTAACATGGTACCACATTAGTGTTACTATTGTGGTATATTATTAACATGGAATAATTTAATAACCCTATTGGGGTATATAATGACATGGGTCCATTTTACTAGAATTATTGGAGTATATTATTAACATGGAACCACTTAAGTATCACTATTGGGGTATATTATTAACATGGTACCACTTTAGTGTTACTATTGTGGTATATTATTAACATGGAATAATTTAATATCACTATTAGGGTATATAATGACATGGGTCCACTTTACTAGAATTATTGAAGTATATTATTAACATTGGTCCACTTTGCTATCACTATTGTGGTATATTATTAACATTGGTCCACTTTACTATCACTATTGTGGTATTTTATTAACATGGGTCCTCTTGACTATCATTATTGATGTATATTATTAACATATTCCACTTGACAATCACTATTGGAGTATATTATTAACATGAAACCATTGTAGTAGTAATATTTAAGTATATTATTAAAATGGAACTACTTTAGTATCACTATTGGTATATATTATTAATTTGGGTCCACTTTACTATTATTTTTTTGGGTATATTATTAACATGGGTCCTCTTGACCCTCACTTTTGATGTATATTATTAACATTAGTCCACTTGACTATCACTATTGGGGAATATTATTGACATGTGTACCCTTTTCTATCACTATTTGTGTATAATAATAACTTGGATCTGCTTGACTATTTCTATTGGTGTATATTATTAACATGGAACCCTTTAGTATCACTATTGTGTTATATTATTAACATGGAACCACATTAGTATCACTATTGGGGTATATTATTAAAATGTTTCCGATTTACTATCACTATTGGGGAAAATATTAACATGGAACCACTTTAGTATCTCTATTGGAGTATATTATTAACATTGAATCAATTTAGTATAACTAATGGGGTACATTATTAAAATTGTTCCACTTTGGGTGTCACTATTGCTGCCTATTATTTACATGGAACCACTTTACTATCACTATTGGGGTATAAAATTAACATGGGTCCACTTTACTATCACTATTGGGGTATATTATTAACATCGAGCCACTTTACTATCACAATTGTGGTATATTATTAACATGGGACCTCTTGACACTCACTATTGATGTATATTATTAACGTTAGTCCACTTGACTATCACTATTGGAGTATATTATTAACTTGGAATCAATTTAGTTTTACTATTGGGGTATATTATTAACATCGGTCCACTTTACTATCACAATTGTGGTATATTATTAACATTGGTCCTCTTGACTCTCACTATTGATGTATATCATTAACATTGGTCAACTTAACTATCTCTATTGGTGTATATTATTAACATGGGTCCACTTTATTATCATAATTAGAGTATATTATTAACATGGAATCACTTTAGCATCACTATTAGAGTTTATTATTAACATTGGTCCACTTCACTATCACTATTGGGGTATATTATTAACTTTGTTCCGTTTTACTATCACTATTGTGGTATATTGTTAATATGGTTCCTCTTGACTCTCACCATTGGTATATATTATTAACATTGGTCCACATTACTGTTATTATTGGAGTATATTATTAACATGGGTCCACTTTATTATCGTTATTGTAGTATATTATTAACATGGAACCTCTTTAGTATTTCTTTTGGAGTATATTATTACAAATGGTCCACTTTACTATTACTATTATAGTTTATAATTAACATTGGACAACATTACTATCACCATTAGGGTATATTATTAACTTTAGTCCATTTTACTATCACTATTGTGGTATATTATTAATATGGTTCCTATTTACTCTCACTATTGATGTATATTATTAACATGGGTCCATTTGCCCATCATTATTGGTGTATATTATTTACATGTGTAACCTTTTATATCACTATTGGTGTATAATAACAACATGGATCCACTTGATTTTACTATTGGTGTATATTGTTCACATAGAACCACCTTAGTATTCCTATTGTGTTATATTATTAAAATGAGTCCTCTTGACTTTGATTATTAATGTAATTTATTAACATTAGTCCACTTGACTATCACCATTGGAGTATATTATTAACATGGAACTACTTTAGTATCACTATTGGGGTATATTATTAACGTGGAACCACTTTAGCATCACTATTGTGATATAGTATTAAAAGGGAACCACTTTAGTGTCACCATTGGGGTATATTATTAACATGGAACCAATTTAGCCTCACTATTGGGGTAAATTATTAACATAAGTCCACTTTATTCTCACTATTTTTGTATATTATTAAATTGGTAACCTTTACTATCACTATTGGGGTATATTATTAACATCGACCCATTTTACTATCACAATTGTAGTATATTACTAACACTGGTCCTCTTGACTTTCACTATTGATGTATAATATTAACATTGATCCAATCTACTCTCAATATTGGTGTAAATTATTAACATGAATCGACTTAACTATCATTATTGGAGTATGTTATTAACATGGAACCACTTAATTATCACTATTGCATTATATTATTAACAAGAAACAACTTTAGTATCACTATTGTAGTATATTATTTGCGTAGGTCTACTTTACTACCATTATTGGAGTATATTATTAACATGGGTAAACTTTATTATCATTATTGGAGTATATTATTAATATGGTACCACTTAAGTATCACTATTGGAGTATATTATTTACATTGTTCCACTTAACTATCACTATTGTGGTATATTATTAACATCGAACCACTTTAATATAACTATTGTGTATATTATTAAAAGTGAACCACTTTAGTATCACTATTGGTGTAAATGATTAACATGGGATCACTTTAATATCACTATTGGGGTATATTATTAACATGGAACCACTTAAGTATCACTATTGGTGTATACTATTAACATCAAACGTCTTTACTATTACTATTGATGTATATTATTAACATGGAACCACTTTAGTATCACTATTAAAGTATATTATTAACATGGAACCACTTTAGTACTACTATTGGGGTATATTATTAACATGGTACCACTTTAGTGTTACTATTGTAGTATATTATTAACATGGAATAATTTAATATCACTATTGGGGTATATAATTAACATGGGTCCACTTTACTAGAATTATTGGAGTATATTATTAACATGGAACCACTTTAGTACTACTATTGGGGGAATTATTATCATGGAACCACTTTAGTACTACTATTGGTGTATATTATTAACATGTAACTACTAAGTATCACTTTTGGGGTATATTATTAACATGGAACCACTTTAGTACGACTGTTTAGGTATATTATTGACATGGAGCACTTTAGTACTACTATTGGTGTATATTATTAACATGGAACCACTTAAGTGTTAGTATTAGGATATATTATTAAAAACGTATTACTTTTTTATCACTATTGGAGTATATTATTAACATGGAACCACTTTAGTATCACTATTGGAGTATATTATTAACATGGAACCACAATTTATGACTACTATTGGGGTATATTATTAACATGGAACCACTTTAGTATCACTATTGAAGTATATTATTAACATGGGACCACTTTAGTAGTACTATTGGGGTATATTAATAACATGGAACCGCTTTAGTAATACTATTGGTTTATATTATTAACATGGAACCACTTTAGTGTTAGTATCAGGGTATATTATTAACATGGAACCAATTTCGTATCACTATTGGGGTATATTATTAACATGGTAACATTTTAGTAGGACTATTGGGGTATATTATTAACATGGAACCACTTTAGTACTACTATTGGGGTATATTATTAAAATGGATCCACTTTAGTGTTAGTATTAGGGTATAATATTAACATGAAACCACTTTAGTATCACTATTGGGGTATATTATTAACATGTTACCACTTTAGTACTACTATTGGGGTATATTATTAACATGTTACCACTTTAGTACTACTATTGGGGTATATTATTAACATGGAATAATTTCATATCACTATTGGGCTATTTTATTAACATGGGTCCACTTTATTAGAATTATTGGAGTATATTATTAACATGGAACAACTTTAGTATCACTATTGGGGTATATTTTTAAAATGGAACCACTTTAGTACTACTATTGGGGAATATTATTAATATAGAACCACTTTAGTATCACTATTGGGGTATATTATTAACATGGAACCACTTTAGAACTACTATTGGGGTATATTATTAACACGGAACCACTTTAGTATCACTATTGGAGTATATTATTAACATGGAACCACTTTAGTACTACTATCGCGGTATACTATTAACATGGAACCACTTTAGTACAACTATTGGGGTATATTATTAACATGGAACCACTTTAGTTTTAGTATTAGGGTATATTATTAACATGGAACCACTTTAGTGTCACTATTGGGGTATATTATTAACATGGTTCCACTTTAGTACTACTATTGGGGTATATTATTTACATGGAACCACTTTAGTATCACTATTGGAGTATATTTCTAACATGGAACCACTTTAGTACTACTATTGGGGTATATTATTAACATGGAACCACTTTAGTGTTAGTATTAGGGTATATTATTAACATGGTACCACTTAAGTATCACTATTGGGGTATATTAACATGGAACCACTTTAGTATCACTATTGGAGTAGTATATTAAAATGGAACCACTTTAGTACTACTATTGGGGGACATTATTAACATGGAACCACTTTAGTGTTAGTATTAGAGTATATTATTAACATGGAATAATTTCATATCACTATTGTGGTATTTTATTAACATGGGTCCACTTTACTAGAATTATTGAAGTATATTAGTAACATGGAACCACTTTAGTATCACTATTGGTGCATATAATTAAAATGGGACCTTTTTATTATCATTATTAGGGTATATTATTAACATGGAACCATTTTAGTATCACTATTGGTGTATATTATAAACATGGAAATATTTTGTATTATTATTGGAATATATTAACATAAAACCACTTTAGCATGACTATTGGAATATATTATTAACATGGGTCCATTTGCCCATACTATTGGTGTATATTATTTAAATGTGTCCGTTTTATATCACTATTGGTGTATAATAATAACATGGATCCACTTGACTTTTACTATTGGTGTATATTGTTATAGAACCACTTTAGTATCACTATTGTGTTATATTATTAATATGGGTCCTCTTGACTTTGACTATTAATGTAATTTATTAATATTAGTCCACTTGACTATCGCCATTGGAGTATATTATTAACATGAATCTACTTTAGTATCACTATTGGGGTATATTATTTACCTGGAACCACTTTAGCATCACTGTTGTGGTATAGTATTAACATGGAACCATTTTAGTATCACCATTGGGTTATATAATTAAAATGGAACCAATTTAGCCTCACTATTGGGGTAAATTATTTACATAAGTCCACTTTACTCTCACTATTATTGTATATTATTAAAATTGGTCAACTTTAGTATCACTATTGGGGTATATTATTAACATCGACCCACTTTACTATCACAATTGTGGTATATTATTAACATTGGTCCTCTTGACTTTCACTATTGATGTATATTATTAACATTGGTCCACTCTACTCTCAATATTGGTGTAAATTATTAACATGAATCGACTCAACTATCATTATTGGAGTATGTTATTAACATGGAACCACTTAATTATCACTATTACGATATATTATTAACATGGTACCACTTAAGTATCACTATTGGAGTATATTTTTTACATTGGTCCACTTAACTATCACTATTGGGGTATATTATTAACATGGAACCACTTTAATATAACTATTGTGTATATTATTAACATGGAACCACTTAAGTATCACTATTGGAGTAAATTATTAACATGGGATCACTTTAATATTACTATTGGGGTATATTATTAACATGGAACCACTTAAGTATCACTATTGGTGTATACTATTAACATAGAACCACTTAACTATTACTATTGATGAATATTATTAAAATGGAACCACTTTAGTATCACTATTGGAGTATATTATTAACATGGAACTACATTAGTACTACTATTGGGGTATATTATTAACATGGAACCACTTTAGTGTTAGTGTTAGGGTATATTATTAACATGGAATAATTTCATATCACTATTGGGGTATTTTATTAACATGGGTCCACTTTACTAGAATAATCGGAGTATATTAGTAACATGGAACCACTTTAGTATTACTATTGTTGTATATAATTAAAATGGGTGCTTTTTACTATCATTATTATGGTATATTATTAACATGGAACAATTTTAGTATCACTATTAGTGTATATTATAAACATGGAACAATTTTGTATTATTATTGGAGTACATTAACATAAAACCACTTTAGCATCACAATTGGAGTATATTATTAACATGGGTCCACTTTTCTATCATTATTGGAGTATATTATTAACATGGAAACTCTTTACTATCACTATTGGTGTATATTATTAACATGGAACAACTTTAGTGTCACTATTGGAGTATATTATTAAAATGGAACCACTTTAGTACTACTATTGGAGTATATTATTAACATGGAACCACTTTAGTATCGAATTTGGGGTATATTATTAACATGTTACCACTTTAGTATTATTATTGGGGTATATTATTAACATGGAACCACTTTAGTATCACTATTGGAGTATATTATTAACATGGAACCACTATAGTACTACTATTGGGGTATATTATTAACATGGAACCACTTTAGTTTTAGTATTAGGGTATATTATTAACATGGAACCACTTAAGTATCACTATTGGGGTATATTATTAACATGGTACCACTTTAGTATCACTATTGGAGTATATTATTAACATGGAACCACTTTAGTACTACTATTGGGGTATATTATTAACATGGAACCACTTTAGTATCACTATTGGAGTATATTATTAACATTGAACCCATTTTGTACTACTATTGTGGTATATTATTAACATGGAACCTCTTTAGTATCACTATTGGAGTATATTATTAACATGGAACCACTTTAGTACTACTATTGGGGTATATTATTAACATGGAACCACTTTAGTACTACTATTGGGGTATATTATTAACATGGAACCACTTTAGTTTTAGTATTAGGGTATATTATTAACATGGAACTACTTTAGTATCACTATTGGGGTATATTATTAACATGGTACCACTTTAGTGCTACTATTGGGGTATATTATTAACATGGAACCACTTTAGTACTACTATTAGGATATATTATTAACATGGAACCACTTTATTGTTAGTATTAGGGTATATTATTAACATTGAACCACTTTAGTATCACTATTGGGGTATATTATTAACATGGTACCACTTTAATACTACTCTTGGGGTATTTTATTAACATGGAACCACTTTAGTATCACTATTGGGGTATATTATTAACATGGAACCACTTTAGTACTACTATTGGGGTATATTATTAACATGGAACAACTTTAGTACTACTATTGGGGTATATTATTAACATGGAACAACTTTAGTACTACTATTGGAGTATATTATTAACATGGAACCACTTTAGTGTTAGTAATAGGGTATATTATTAACATGGAATTACTTTAGTATCACTAATGGGGTATATTATTAACATGGAACCACTTTAGTACTACTATTGGGGTATATTATTAACATGGAACCACTTTAGTGTTAGTATTTTGGTAAATTATTAACATGGAATAATTTCATATCACTATTGGCGTATTTTATATACATGGGTCCACTTTACTAGAATTATTGGAGTATATTATTAACATGGAACCACTTTAGTATCACTATTGGGGTATATTATTAAAAAGTAACAACTTTAGTACTACTATTGTGGTATATTATTAACATGGAACCACTTTAGTATCACTATTGGGATATATTATTAACATGGAACAACTTTAGTACTACTATTGGGGTATATTATTAACATGGAACCACTGTAGTGTTACTATTGGAGTATATTATTAACATGGAACCACTTTAGTACTACTATTGGGGTATATTTTTAACATGGAACCACTTTAGTACTACTATTGGAGTATATTATTAACGTGTTACCACTTTAGTGTTAGTATTAGGGTATATTATTAACATGGAACCACTTTAGTATCACTATTGGGGTATAATATTAACGTTGTACCACTTTAGTACTACTATTGGGGTATATTATTAACATGGAACCACTTTAGTATTACTATTGGAATATATTATTAACATAGAACCACTTTTGTACTACTATTGGGGTATATTATTAATATTGAACCACTTAAGTGTTAGTATTAGGGTATATTATTAACATGGTACCACTTTAGTATCACTATTGGGGTATATTATTAACATGGAACCACTTTGGTATCACTATTGTAGTATATTATTAACATGGAACCACTTTAGTACTACTATTGGGGTTTATTATTAACATGGAACCACTTTAGTGTTAGTATTAGGGTATATTATTAACATGGAATAATTTCATATCACTATTGGGGTATTTTATTAACATGGTCCACTTTACTAGAATTACTGGAGTATACTAGTAACATGGAACCACTTTAGTATCACTATTGGTGCATATAATTAAAATGGGTCCTTTTTACTATCATTATTAGGGTATATTATTAACATGGAACCATTTTAGTATCACTATTGGTGTATATTATAAACATGGAACAATTTTGTATTATTATTGGAGTATATTAACATAAAACCACTTTAGCATCACTATTGGAGTATATTATTAACATGGGTCCACTTTTCTATCATTATTGGAGTATATTATTAACATGGAACCACTTTACTATCACTATTGGTGTATTTTATTATAATGGAACCACTTTAGTATCACTATTGGGGTATATTATTAACATGGTACCACTTTAGTGTTACTATTGGTGTATTTTATAACATGGAATAATTTAATGTCACTATTGGGGTATATAATTAACATGGGTCCACTTTACTAGAATTATTGGAGTATATTATTAACATTGGTCCACTTTACTATCACTATTGTGGTAAATTATTAACATTGGTCCACTTTACTATCACTATTGTGGTATTTTATTAACATGGGTCCTCTTGACTATCATTTTTGATGTATTTTATTAACATAGTCCACTTGACTATCACTATTGGAGTATATTATTAACATGAAACCACTGTAGTAGTACTATTTAAGTATATTATTAAAATGGAACTAATTTAGTATCACTATTTTTGGTATATTATTAACATGGAACCACTTCAGTATCACTATTGGGGTATATTATTAACATGGGTCCACTTTACTATCATTATATGAGTATATTATTAACATGGAACCACTTGAGTAACTATTTTGGTGTATGTTATTAACATGGGTCAACGTTACTATAATTATTGGGGGATAAATTTAGATGGGTCCACTTTAGTATCAGTATTGGGGTATATTATTAACATGGAACCACTATACTATCATATTGGGGTATATTATTAACAGGGGTCCTCTTGACTCTCACAATTGTGGTATAATTTTAACATGGGTCCTCTGTACTCTTACTATTAATGTATATTATTAACATTAGTCTACTTGACTATCACTATTGGGGAATATTATTAACATGTGTACCCTTTTCTATCACTATTTGTGTCTAATAATAAATTGGATCCACTTGAGGATTACTATTGGTGTATATTATAACATGGAACCACTTTAGTATCTTTATTGTATTATATTATTAATGTGCAACCACATTAGTATCACTATTGGGGTATATTATTAACATGAATCCGATTTACTATCATTATTGGGGTAAATTATTAACATGGAACCACTTTAGTATTTCTATTAGAGTATATTATTAACATGGAATCACTTTAGTATCACTAATAGGGCACATTATTAAAATTGTTCCACTTTAGTGTCACTATTGCTGTATATTATTAACATGGAACCACTTTACTATCACTATTAATGTATATTATTTACATGGAACCACTTTAGTATCATTATTGGAGTATATTATTAACACAGAACCACTTTAGTACTACTTTTGTGGTATATTAGTAACCTGGAACCACTTAAGTGTTACCATTGGGGTATATTATTAAAATGGAATAATTTAATATCACTATTAGGGTACATTATTAACACAAGTCGACTTTACTAGAATTATTAGAGTATATTATTAACATGCAACCACTTTAGTATAACTATTGAAATATATTATTAACATTGGTACACTTTACTATCACAATTGTGGTATATTATTAAATTGATCCACTTTGCAATCACTATTGTGGTATTTTATTAACATGGGTCCTCTTGACTCTCACTATTGATGTATGTTATTAACATAGTCTACTTGACTATCACTATTGGAGTATATTATTAACATGAAACCAATTTAGTATTAGTTTTTAAGTATATTATTAATATGGAACCACTTTAGTATCACTATTTTGGTATATTATTAACATGGAAATACTTTACTATCACTATTGGGGTATATTGTTAACATGGGTCCACTTTACTATCACAGTTGTGGTATATTATTAACATGGGTAAACTTTACTACAACTATTGGGGTATATTATTAACGTTAGTCCACTTGACTATCACTACTGGAGTATATCAATAACTTGGAATCAATTTAGTATCACTTTTGGGTTATATTACTAACATGGGTCCACTTAACTATCACTATTGTGGTATATTATTAACATGGGTCAACTTTACTATAACTATTGGGGTATATTATTAACATCGGTCCACTTTACTATCACTATTGCAGTATATTATTAATTTGGAATCAATTTTATTTCACAATCGGGGTATATTATTAACATCGGTCCACTTTACTATAACTATTGGGGTATATTATTAACATCCGTCCACTTTACTATCACTATTGGAGTATATTATTAACTTGGAATCAATTTCATTTCACTATTGGGGTATATTATTAACATGGGTCCAATTTACAATCACTCTTGGGGTATATTATTAACATCGGTCCACTTTATTATTACAATTGTGGTATATTATTAACATGGGTCTTCTTGACTCTCACTATTGATATATATTATTAACGTTAGTCCACTTGACTATCACTATTGGAGTATATTATTAACTTGGAATCAATTTAGTATCACTATTGGGGTATATTATTAAAGTGGGTACACTTTACTATCACTATTGTGGTATATTATTAACATGGGTCAACTTTACTATAACTATTGGGGTATATTATTAACATCGGTCCACTTTACTATCACTATTGTGGTATATAATTAACATTGGTCCTCTTGACTCTCACTATTGATGTATATTATTAACGTTAGTCCACTTGAATTTCACAATTGGAGTATATTATTAACTTGGAATCAATTTAGTATCACTATTGGGGTATATTATTAACATGGGTCCACTTTATAATCACTATTGGGGTATATTATTAACATCGGTCTACTTTACTATCACAATTTTGGTATATTATTAACATGGGTCCTCTTGACTCTCACTATTGATGTGTATTATTAACATTAGTCCACTTGACTATTACTATTGGGGAATATTATTAACATGGGTCCATTTGACTATCACTATTGGTGTATAATATTAACATGTGTAGCCTTTTCTATCTCTATTTGTGTAAAATAATAACATGAATCCACTTGACTATTACTATTGGTATATATTATTAACATGGAACCACTTTAGTATCACTATTGTGTTATATTATTAACATGGAACCACTTTACTTTCACTATTGGGGTATATAATTAACATGGGTCCACGTTACTATCATTATTGGGGTATATTATTAACATGGAACCAGTTTAGTATCACTATTGGTGTATATCATTAACATGGAACCATTTTGTATTACTATTGTAGTATATTATTAACATGAAACCACTTTAGTATCACTATTGGAGTATATTTTTAACAGGGAACAACTTTAGTATCACTATTGGGGTATATTATTAACATGGGTCCACTTTACTATCATTATTGGAGTATATTATTAACATCGAATAATTTAATATCACTATTGGGGTATATTATTAACGTGGGTCTACTTTACTAGAATTATTGGAGTATATTATTAACATGGATCCACTTTAGTATCACTATTGATATATATTATTTACATTGGTCCACTTTACTATCACTATTGTGGTATATTTTTACCTTTGGTCCACTTTACTATCACTATTGTGGTATTTTATTAACATGGGTACTCTTGACTCTCACTATTGATGTATGTTATTAACATAGTCCACTTGACTATCACTATTGGAGTATATTATTAACATGAAACCACGTTAGTATTACTATTTAAGTATATTATTTACATGGAACCACTTTAGTATCACTATTTTGGTATATTATTAACATGGAACCACTTTAGTATCAACATTGGGGTATATTATTAACATGGGTCCACTTTACTATCATTATTGGAGTATATTATAAAATGGAACCACTTTAGTATCTCTTTTGGTGTATACTATTAACATGGGTCAAATTTACTATAATTATAGGGGTATATATTAACATGGGTCCACTTAGTTAAAGTTTATAAACAATTATGTATGAACATTGAAATATGTTTTTCTATGGCACTTTTAATGGTATTGTTCTTTGCAAGTAGAAACTAAGAAATGACAGTCTTTCTATTTTGATCTATGTATGTAATAATAAAATAGAAGAAAGAAAGTTCATTTTGATTTAAATAAAAAGGAAGTTGTAAGTATATATTTTCTTTATTACGTTAATTTAATCAAAGAACTCAAAAGGTTATGGGCCCAGACACACTACAACTGCGCATTATATAATTTTTTCTTTAAAATTATAATTTTTCGAAGATTTTTTTAGCACTTAGGAAAATGGATCTTAAAGTAAACATAGGAATCCTTGAAGGAAAAAGCAACCGGGCAACTTGGAAATTCAAGGCACTCATCTTGTTAAGGAGTATTCCTGGAGGAGTTGAAGTTGTATCAGGTGAGTTGATAGAACCTACAAACTCAGGTGCTACATTATCAGCAGATGAAATAAAAACTTATAATGATAAGTTAGAACACTATAAAAATGCAGATACAAAAGTGTTGTTAGTTTTAACTATAGGCCATTCGGAATAAAGTGAGCACTAAAGATTTAACCTTTGAAAAAAATCACTAGCCGTTACTGCATATACATCACCACTAACAAGAGTTACTTTACTGCTTGTATGGTTGGTAGCGATTTATTGTACGGAGTTCCGTGTATTTTCCTATTTGAATACAACATTAGTGAAAGAACATATGATGAACTCTTAGAGTAAACATAGGGTAGAGGGAGTATCCTCTATATAGCTGCGTACGAAATTGTGTGTTCAACATGTGTCACGTGACTTTAGTGAAATATGCGTGGGAAATTTTAAATAACATTGAGAGCCAAGATAATAATTGCTAAGTAATCGCAACTAAGTTGGGTTATTTTGGTTCCTTATGAATGTATGAACTAAGGAGAACATACTACCATATTGTTGCATAGTATGATTGCGTAGAAAATTCAGAATGACAAATGTAAACAATGTTTGCCACATTACTGTTTTCCTTAACCCAGCTGTTTTTAGTAAAAAGTAAATATTAGCTACATACTTACTATAAGGTTTTGAACTGAGATCTTGGTGACACCACATGACTAAATATATATTCTGGAAGTTACGCCATGAGTTTCAAACAACACGACTGCATTTTTAAGCCGAGAAAACATAAATAAACGACACCAAACTCTCGAGACCATGTTGGACACACATTTGTGACGTCATGTTCCCTCTACTATATATTACCTCTATGGATGAACTCGACCTGTCTGTATTTAATACACTTCAAAATATTTACTTATGATCTTATTGACATTCATACATACATTATAATTAGACTCCATTGGCGCGAGAATTATGTGACGCTATAGTCGAACTCGAATCACCGTGGTCGATACAGCTTGCCCCGCGCTTCAGACAGTTCAAAACTCCACCAACAGGTGGCATCAGAGTTAGGTTCTCGCCGCCAAGTTGCATATTTGGTTGCATAATATGCGTGCGTTTGCCCGTTTTGAGTATATACACATTCAAAAGTATTGGAAATTACTTTGAGTATCATTGCCGAAATGATGTGAAACCATCGGTAACCTGTATATTATGTTTTA
>PNEQ01073189.1:0-23139 GCA_003012365.1 Medauroidea extradentata | reverse complement strand
ATTTCCTTGTTCTCATCTTTCAGTCACCCTCTCCTCCACTGATCCCGTGCACTGATCCAGCGTAAGGGGATATGGGTGAAGAAAATTAAGAGGCGAGTACCGTCTCGAACTATGCCTTGGGAGGAGAGGGGAGACTAAACGCGCATGCGCGGATGAGCACGCTATACAGTACAGCTGCAGTAAACGGAGGGGATTGAATGAGCGAAGGCGCAGGCTGTCTTCCAGCCAGTCGCAAGAACAGTTCTTTTCCGCCTGAACTACATAGTTCAGTAGTTCACTTCTTGGAGCAGTTCGAAATGAACTGGTAGTTCACGAACTACCCATCACTACTTTCCATATACAGAGAACTTATGTAGATGTATTTTTTTTCTTTTCTTTCGTGTAAATAGTAGTTACTTGTTCTGTTTGACATTTATTGTGGTAAATCATTGTAGACATAGGTTATTTTTGTATGTACAGTTATAAATAAACTAGGTAAGATTTATTTTCTTTATTTTATCAAGACCTCCATCCCAAAACGTACCTAGCCCGCAAGCTTGTAACAATACAATCCAGGCGGAGACAACTATCCGATAAAATATTAATTTAGGGTGTGATCAGTTAGAAGTTCTCGAAATATTATATAAAATTATTTATCACATCGTGATAGCTTTCAAAATTGGGGACCTACAACAACAAACATACCTTAAATCAAATATTAGGTGATAAACTTAACATACGACATTTCGTTACAGTTTACAGTATCTCTCGAGAAAATTGACTTGTAACATTTAACCATGTCGTGCTACCTAAAAAAAAAAAAAACCTACAATGATACACATATTGTTGAAATAAAATAATTGTGTTTGGTTTCAAACCGTCAAAACGTTGCTAGATATGACGTTGTACTAACAATTTTCAGATAGTGTTTTGAAAGTAAGCACTTAACAATATTGAAACATATAAATAATCAGGTGGTCTTACAGTGTATTATGTGGATGGCTCCGGAGAGCAATACGGTTTTGAATGAAGAGATATTGCCTCGAAATCCCCGTTGGTAAAGAAGGTAAACAATTAATTTGTTCGCAACAACACGTGGTGGTAAATGTTAGCGCCATGATAGGAACTTAACCTGGATGGTCATGACTGGAGTCTAGTGGGCTGACATCTTCACTACGGAGGGTGTTGAGTGGTGGTAGGACCTACCTGTAGGGCTGAGGTTGAACACAGAGACCAGGCAGACAATGAGGCTGAGGTGGTATCGGTTCACGCGGCATAGGTTTCGGTACTACTTGCGGCAGGATTACTTCTACTTCTTGCATATCATCTTCCCAGAAAAGAGGTGAATTATTTGGTTGCTTTACCCTACCCCACTCGTCCTGGCGGAGTGTATTCTTCAAGGGAGGTACACGGTCATATGTGTCAGGCATGATGTACTGCGACATGGCGAGTACAGGTAACAACAGCACGAGCCATGCCACTGCCTTCATGACGTCACCTGCGAGAAAGATACACCCTACTCAGCATATACTGTAAACATTTTAGTAAACGTTACACATATTTTATCTACAATATCCCAAACCATTGTAAAAGTACAATTTTTGCCCTTCGTAAAGTTATATGTTTGTATAGGTAAAAGTAATTATTTTTGCAAGAGAACTTAAAAAACTTTGTTGGCCTACTTACAGTGAACCACCTCTGCAATTTCAGAAGGTAGGCGCAACTAGTTCCAAAAAAATTCTACATGTGTAAACTCAGAATCGCTGTGAAAGTAAGAGCATAATAAACAGTTTGCCAAGTTCATTTTTTAAGTGAAATATTTTCATGAAGATAGGTGATGTTAATTTGCTTAATTATAGATATATGGACACTCAATTATATTTTGCATACAAACCATTCCAAAACTGGTTACATTAACTCAAGGTTATATGACATGAGTTTCATAACAAATTCAGCAAATTGGAGTAAGTTAAATTCACATAGATTCAGATAATAACAAGTCAACATACGATACATCGCCATTATGTCTTAAGCAGATTCATGATTGACCACGTTAGCATTTTGGAAGCGTGCTTCAATGCACGCGATCAATTAGAACTTCTTACACTCATCAAATGCATATGTAGTGAGTTTACTCAAAAATGGATGAAATGAATAGTTGAGTCAAACTAAGGCACTGTAAAGAGTGGGTATAATCGTCCGCCATTTTGGGTCTTTCGAAGCTAGCGCAAGCCGATGCATGCTCGCGCACCCCAAAAACCTGACAAACTAAACTCATCATAAATCTAAAACTATTCAGTCAAATGCATTCAAAATTTTTATATTGTATTTAAGAACTATGCTGCCAATGATAATGTAGATCAAATTTATTTTCTGCAACTATCATGTTATTAAAAAATTTTTTTAACAATGCCATGTTGACATTTGACAGGAAAATGCAGAGTAAATTATAGAAAGCGAGAAACTTTTTTGTTATACGAGATAGATAGGTGGTATCAGCGAAGAAAACAAAAAGGATAGTATAAATTAAATTTATATGCCCTTCTTGACGATTTCCGCAAATTGCTGTTTTTTTTGGTGGCAGGTAGAAGACGGAATATTTCGTGCGCGAGGCATGGTTTCGCTCAACGACGCGAACACAACTTCACTCTTAGTTTATCTACACAACATTTACTATGTAAATGTCAGTTATATATATTTATTACTAAGTTTCTAGTTTGTAATGTTACTTTCCACTATATACTTAATTAGATGACGTAGAACATGAGACACTATTTTTACAACCACCCTTCCTGTCTATAAGCCTAATAGTTTACAGGATTCGTGGTAGTTCCATTTAAAACACACACACACACACACACACACACACATATATATATATATATATATATATATATATATATATATATATATATATATATATATATACTAAATAATATTGTAGACTCAATCGCAACACAAATGTAACTGAAAATAAGTTTTTTGATATAATTCAGCTATAGTTTCATTTACAAGAATTTCTGTCTCCATTTTTCAGATCTAAAACAACATGCCACAGAAGTACAAAACTATTCGTAAAGGTTTATACTTTATATTTTCACAAAACATATTTGCTCAATTGGCAGGATAACTGAATACAGTGACATGATTTACAAACTAATGCTTTGATTTGGCTCTAGACATGAAGGTTTGAATTTAAATAGAAATAGATTTCATGACATACTTTTATATTTTTTAATTGTTTCTTTAAACATAAATGTTATGTAGCAGTTTGAGATGAACTTATGGTAACGTAAGATGTAAATGTTAAAAATAAGTAGCAAACGAACAGTAATAAACCGCAAGACACCGGAAAAAAGATTGAATCCAACAAATGTACATATGTATTTTTACAGTAGTTTAGTTCACAAAGACTAATTCGACAAATTATATTTCAAAAACAGTTATTCATTTACATACTTCTATTTAACTAATGCTGTGTACCAAACATTTTACTTTTTTTATAGTTTAATTTGGTCACCCTCGATGTAAGCTAAAATTACACATTATTTTGTAATATCACAAAAATAAATATTGAATACATTTGAAATTATGGTTTACAGATTTTTTATATTTCACTGGTATCATGTAGACAATTTTGTATTTATTTTATTCTATTTATAAATCAATAACCTAAAATAGAGCATCAAACCGAATCACTTTTTTTACAGTGGAAGAGAGACTAAAATTAATTTAATTTTTAAAATATGTACAATTTTTACAACATGCAGTTATTTTGCTTACAGTTTAACACAGTCTCATCACTTAAAGAATATTGTTTTTGCGTATTGGAACTAAGACTTAGTTTTCTTTTTTTTCGCAGAAGCGGTGCGATGCATGTTGCATTTTTATTTACATTTTTGTTTAAGTCCACTACAGCATAGAACCTCAATTATATCCCAAATGAATATATAACAAAAAAAAATTGAACCGACACCTAGATTAGAACTCCCATCCTTTACATTACCAAGGTCGTCCCTTAAAGAGCTACCTGTGATCTGCTGCAACTGTCTCATGAATTTTTAAGACAAAAAACAGCAATCGTATAATAAACTACACTTATCTGTTTACCGTTATAATAAGTACAAAGTATATGTTTTATGTAGTCAAGAAATTAATGTGTTTCGAACAATATTGTTTCATGGACATGCCCTTATTCGAAAACACATATTTTGATCACTTATTGTTAGGGAAAGGAATAATTCGCGAGTTCAGAGAACGACGTGTTATAATCCACTGTACTATACATACTCGAGCCCATCTATTAGTTCATTGTGTGTTGTTCCAGTGAGTAGCAGCTCGTGGACAAATGGGCGGGGCTTGTGTATAAACAGGAAAATGGATTCCTACACGCATGTCGTTGAACTCGCGAAATATTCCTTTTCCTACTTATTGTTACGAATTTTTTACATTATTTTTATATGAAGATCTTTGCGAACGTTAACTTTTATTGTTAATTATTGCCTCTGAAGTGCCAGTTCATAGTAAAACACATGCCACAAATTTCTGGGAGAAGATACGTTTTGCCGTATTATCACAATGAATGAGGAACCTCTGCAGGGATGTCGTGGTTCTGGCGTTGTGTGGTGTACAAAGGAACTTTTTTTAGAGCGTTTAAGTTAGTGTTACATTTTTCATCTCATTCTTAGGGGAACGAAAATGACTTAGTGTTAATGAGATCTTTATATTTAAATGGGTTGTATTATTAACAAGGTTCACTGTAAATCTTAATAGGATTTTGTATGTAACCTTTTTCTCACAAGTATTTAGTTGATAACGGAAATTCCTACATTATGAATATCCATAATGATAATGTATATATAGAATAGAAATTACTATAATTGACATGTTTCGTCGTATTGTAAGAAAAATTAGCACTTGCACAAGTGTGTGAAGAAAGATTTGTATTTATTATCCTGACGCTATAAATCAGCGTGGCTACTGTCTTGCACAGAGTAAGTGAAGGGCAACTACAGTACAAAAAATAATTTATTCACACCGTTACATGATAGGCAGTGTGTTGTAATTTTAGTGTAGATTGACTTAAAACAAATCTGAAATTCATATCAGTAAACAAACTACTTGAAACCTCAATAATTCAGTTTAAAAACTAATTCATTAGCAGCAGCTATTTGCGTTTACAGCTTCAGGATACACTATGTATAAACTATCAAACTAACGTTTTAGCAACAGAGTAGAGATGCATCGATCTGTCCGATTAGTAATAATGAATTTTACATTAGTAACGCAAAATACAAACGTATTTGCTATTACATACCAATAATTTGTAATAAGGCCAATTTTCTCGAATTAGTTTCTTTAAAAATTTACGTTCTTTTATTTGTAACAAACTGAAATTTTTTAGAATGTTAAATAAATTGAATGAAAGCTGTACTTTAAAAGGTGATAACTGCCTCTTTTACTACTGCAGCCTCGATAATATTAGTATGAATACTCACATAACAAATAGTACAAAGTTAAACACATTATATTTGCGTTTCAATGAGTTATGACTTTAAAAACCCTAATATTGACATAAGATGAATAAGCTTTCATGCATTTATTATCAATTGTTGAAAATGTGCCTTTAAGTAAATAAAAAATATATATATTTCCAGTTGTATGTAGGTCTACGCCTATTTTGTAGGAGAGTCAAAATTCTTAAATGAATTTTAAAAAAAATTGTAGATTTCAAAATCTATCTTTAGTGAAATTAAGGATTTTGCATTAATTTTCTATTCAGTATATGATTTTATAAATTTATTTATGTTCGATAATGTATACTTTTGTACATAACCCTAAAATCAGTTACTGAAAGTTGAATACGTCATAATAAATACAAAGTGTAGAGTTAAAATTAATATCTTAAATACTATGAAGACAAACCAAGGAATAATTCGTAGTCAGGTCGTCGAGCTAGACGGCGCGGCGCCGCGCGCCAAGGATATTCTGTCTTCAACCTGCCGCCAAAACAACAGCGATTCACGGAACTCGTCAAGAGGGGCATAAATGTTAATTTTATACTGTCCTTTTAGTTTCGTCCACTGATACCCCCCATCTATCTCGTAAAACAAAAAAGTTTCTCGCTTAGTATATTTTACCCTGCATTTCCCGTTCAAAAATTTTCATGCCATTGTTAAACTTTTTTTACATAGTAAATAACTGTCGTAAAGAAAATTAATGAATAGTGTCATTGACATGGTAGTTAAATTATACTCTGTAATTTTCTTTAAGTCGATTGACCGAATCGTTTTCGATTGGTGATGAGTTAGGTTTCTGTGATTTTTCGGGCGCGCGAGCATGACTTCGCTAGAGGTAGCTGCGAAAGACCCAAAATGGTGGACGATTATACCTAGTCTTTATAGAGCCCTAAGTCAAACAAGTGCGTTGCACGAGGTCACCAAAATGACGTGTGCGGCATGAAATTGACAAAATTCTCGAAGAGAACCAAATGGTACAAATATGCGGAGTTACTTCCAAAACTTTGACTATTCGTTTTCGCGTCCACGAACTCCAAACTGGTTGTCTCAAGTCTCTGGTCAGGAAAATCTTAAACATTTAAGAACTAACGAAAGAGACGCCACACCACACTAAGCTATTTGACCAAGAGGACATTGCGGCGCTCGACAACAAGAAACATAACTAGCAAAAAACATCAAACAGACGAAGAAAATTTATCCCAAACATATTTTTAATCTAAAAGAATGTTTTTAAGACAGCGGCCATAAAGTTAATTTAGAAAAAGAAGATGACAAAATGAACACTACACGAAACACATGACGGCAGTCGCCTTGCCGTCAAGGGAGAACAAGTTCCTACCAACACAACTCTCTACATTAAATTGAAACAAAGGACTTACATGTATGTTAAAACTGAACCAACGAAGAAGTGACCAAGCGGCCCGTACACAAGCACACCAGCTAAACCTGGCCAGAGTGTTTTTTTTTTTGTGCTGTTGGCTTCAGCTTGAATTGCCCGCGGCCGACAGCTCAATTATAGATTGCTAAGACTCTATATCTCGTCTATTTATATTCTAAAGGATGACGTATGTTTGGTAGGTTCTATTTTTATTTCTGCTTTGTTGAGGCTCATCAACTTACGGAATCACTGAGCCCTGGAACATAGGATTTAGAGAATGCAGGTCCGGCCACCAATGATTCTACTATTGGCTACCAACCCGCTCGTCATTCAAATATGCATCCCTCGCTCCGTTACAAACTTTGCTAATATATGTGCCACTTTATAAGTATATTCGTATAATATTGCAGGATATGAAGTAGGAAATTGTATGCCTAATGATTTTAGTTCAAAGAACGTTCTGTCACCTCCTACGGGGCATTCAAATACGTAATGTGTGATATTTGCTCTAACCTCACCACATTCACAGATTGGGTCATCTGATATTTTTATCTTGGCTAAATGAGATCGAGCCGCAGTGAGACCTGTTCGTAATCTAAATGCTATTATCCTTTCTTTTCAGGTCATATGATTTATTGTTATATTTTCTAATTTATTCGTGTGCAAATCAGCAAAAAGCATCCGGTATGTGTGCACGTAATGTTCCCATACACTTTTAAGTTGCTCAAGTATTTCTTCTTTGAGTGACGCTTCTTAAAATTAAATTGATACTGGGTTTTATAAGGTTCCTTATCTTATATGATTGCTAATTTTGCACGTTTATCGACTTCCTCGTTCCCTTTGATTCCAGAGTGTTCTGGAGTCCACATAAATAGTACATTTAGGTTTATGTTTTGCATATTGTATAATTTATCTCTTATGATCTAAATAATGGGATCTTTAGGGGTGGTACGGAATTCCAAAGCTTTTAGGACGCTACGAGAGTCCGTTAGAATTATTGTGTGTTATATTTTTATGCGCGTAATATAGTGTAATGTTTTATGAACTGTGTATATACCTCCGCGTAATATATTGAACACTTATCAATACATTTGTATAAGCGTGTGGTTTTATTTATAGAGTCATAGAAAGCGGCGCCTACTCCATTTTCCATTTACGATGAATCGGTATGTAGTTGCATATACCGTTTATAGTTGTTAATTGTCTCATAAAACTGATTTTTTAAATATATTGATTGGCGGCGTTTCGTCTCTTCAATATACAGAGCGGTCCTGAACTACAGGTATAAACGCAGGGAGGTGATTCCTTATGGAAAATAAAGTAGGACATATGTAGGACACTTTGTACCTAAGTGTAATATTGTGCGAGTAATGAGCCGCAGAATATCGAATTTGAAAACCGTATTTATTTTAAATATCGGAAACAGAGTTATGTAAAACGACAATACTCTGAACATTGATTTGTGTTATAATAGTCCTCAGAGTCAAACCCACATCAAATGCTGGTTAATACCTTCAGCCATTACTTAAAGAACAGGGGTGGCCACCCTCTAAGTGGACTAAACGTTTGTGCCATCGGGATAGTGGAACATTTGACGATGTTTTATTGAGTAATGCGAGCTTTGTAATAAAAATGGTCCTCTTATTGCAACTGTCTAGGGCTCATAGTTTCCGTGAAAAATGCACGTGAAGCTTTGGCTGAAACGATTGAGTACCAGGAGAGCATAGGCAATACTGCGTACATTGTGTTTGGAAGTGCTCAATTGCACTATTCAAAATGGGTTAGAAAACATTACATACGAAAAATATCGTACAGTACCTTACAAGGGGGATATCCACCCTTAACAAAGCGACGTTTTACCGAACAAAAATTAAATCTACCAGACAATAATAAAGGTATTGTGAATGATGACATTGATCGTAAGTATTTGCACAGCCACCATTGTGGTGTACAACTTCGAGAAAAACGAGGGGGTGGTACGACCCTACCAATGTGTGTGTAACATGTAGGTATTTTGTATTGCTTTTCAAAGATGTAATTACAAATGTATAATAAAGTTACCTTCACGCAACATGTTTATGTGAACTATTGAGAAGAAACACATGTGAGGGTGCACTTTATTGCCTGCCAGGTATGCCACCCGCGTTGCAGTTAATCATTTTACGGAATCCATATTGTTCTTGTCGAATTAATTTATGTCAGTCTAGATTTGATAATTGTTTCTAATTTTTTGGCAAAGACTGATCTAAGTGCTGTTAGTGGAGCCCCGTTTTTACACTTCTCAAGGGACATGGAAAAATTGTTGTTAAATGCAAGAAAGTGTAAAAAAGAGGGGCATTTCTAGCGTAAAATAAGCAACTGGGACACCAAAAAGTAGGTGTAAAATGTGGGAAAGTGTAAAAATGGGTGGGGAGGGTGTATAAAAGGATTTATACTGTATATGATTGTACGGAGGTTGATATTTTACCTGGTTATAATACTGGTATGATTTCAAAGTCTTTACACGTCTCAGGGATGACCCTTCTGTGTGTGTCTATATATATATAGTATTATATAATGTTAATAGCCATTCTAAAGTTTTGAGTGGCAATTTTTCCGATAGTATATAAGGTATCAGATCTAGCTCCGGTGCTGTATCTTTCGTTATGTTGATTGAATGTAGTAATTCCGTTAGAGAGAATTCTCTAGAGAAAAAAAATTGTCATGTATATTTTAGCATAATTCTGGATTTCATTTCCCATTGTAAGCTCATACGTAGCTTGTGTTAGTACTTCATCAGGGGTTACCATAGACATAAGATGAGTGACTTAGATACTCTTGAATATGGGATGGTCTATATCTATCTTTACTAACTTTAAATTTTTTTAATTTATCCCACAGTGTTTTAGACGTAGTGGTTCATGAGAAGGAGTTATATAATTGTTGCCACCCTTGTCGAATCTTTTCTTTAAATATTCGTTTCGCTTTAGCTTGATATTTTTTTAAGACTTTGTGTTTGGTAGAGTATAATTTATATTGTTTCAGAGTCGCTCAATGTTGACTTCTTCACACTCATTGTCCTACCATAGCACGTTACCATTCTTCTTCTTATTTATGACCGGTGCATATGGCTTGGCGCTTTTGGCGGTCTAACAAACAGTTACAAAATATGCCAAAGGATTCATTAATGGTATGTTTTGTTACACATGAGAGATTGATAGTCGTTTCCAAAATTTTACTGTGGAATTTGTTTCAACCTGCCATTTTGTAACATAGTATATATGTGTAATCGGTATTGTTTTTCGTATGTTCAAGCGTGTTAATAACTTGTATGAAGATTGGGAAATGATCACTTCCCAAATTATTGTCCCCTACTTTCCATGTAAAGATGCTAGTTAAACTGGCTGAGATAAGTGTTAATTCTATAGCTGTTGGTTGAGTGTTAAGAGGTCGTATCCAAGTGTGTTGTTTGTTGTTTAATAAATAAAAATTTGATTGTAGGGTAAATTCTGCTAACTGTGTACAAGCTTTATCATTGTATTTATTTCCCCACAGTTTGTGGTGGCATTTAAAGTCCCCTCTAATTATTATTGGATCAGTGAATTGCCTAAAAAATTCTGCCCAATCTTATGCATTACATTTAAAAGTCTGGTTTTGTTTCTAAGTGTATTTTTATTGATGTGGCATCTACTTGTTCAAATTTGTCGGGATATGTGAAGGCAGTTGGGTAACATGGTAACCTACATATAGATATATGACTGTTCCCCTGTCTTGTTTATTGGATACATACAATTGAAAAGGCAGGATTTGAACATAATGTTGTTCCTGCATCCTGGTTTCAGACAGTAACAGAACGTCAGTGCGGTGTATCCTCAAATGACAAACCAGTGGGTGCCTGATTGAATACAGGGATAGAGTATTCCATTTGTAATATTCTATATTGTTATGTAAGGTCTAGTATTTCAGAGTTTTACTACTAGCTTATTTTCTTTTCTGTGTTCCAATATACCCTACGTTTACTGTACGACTTCCATAAAGGAATGTATTAAGCTTTCTTTACCAAATTTACATGTGTTGTCTTTTTTGGCTGTGTTTATCAGCTGCTCTATCACGTCGATTAATTCAATCAATTTATCTTTATTAACATTTGTAGTATTATCAGTGTGTTCCATTCGGTGTGTTGCGTCTGGTTTAAATTGATAGTAGTACCTTCTCAGATACATATTAACATCGGTATTAACAGTTGTGGTTTGTGGGATGGCTTCATAACAGGCTGTATAGCCATCTTTCCAACGTTCACCGGCTTTCGGAAGGCGCACTGTCATTGGGTTACATGTTTCTGAATAAAAGTCCTGATGTTCTTGTGTGCGTATCTGTAGTGCTGGTTGGTTGTTTAGGTATGGAAAGTTGTCAAGCGTGTTCAGTGGTATTTCAGATGTTGAATGCATTACATATTGTCTGCCATTCTGATTTTGAAGAATCTGATAATTGTGTGCCTGATTATTTCTTGTTGATATGTATGCTCCTGTATATCCTGTATAATTTTGTATCGTGCCTGTGCCTTTTGTTTTACGTCTGTGTAGCTGATATTGTAATAAGCCATTATTCTTTTCACTTCCCGTTCATTTTCCCATATAGGGCATTTCGCTCTGTCACTTGCGGAATGGGGCTCTTGGTAATTAACACAACATGGTTTTTCTTTAGTTGGACAAGTTTCTAATGCGTGCAGTAGTCCGCATCCTGCACGTCTCATTTGTTTTGCCCTACAGTGAAGCACTACATGGATAATCTTAAACAATTTAAACACTTAACACTGGCTGCACTTGCGGCGTTATCTTAAAGATTTCGTGTATACAATAATTTCATTCGATAAGACTTGACCTTCAAACGTTAAACTAACTAATTTTATTGAACTCTTTCTGATTTTCCTTCCCTAGTTATATGTTTAGTTAACCGTTCAATTTTCAGTATTTTAAAGTTATGGCTTTCAATACCCTTGCTAATGTTCTGTTCAGTTAGGTCTAGTGATAAACCGTGTTTAAAACCATGTTTTCGCACTGGTCCCGTATGGATCGATAGTTTAACCCCTATCTTATTCGGTACATCTGACATTTTAAATTAATTCGCCGCTGGTGCAGACGTCAACGTGATTGTTAACTTTGTTAGTACTGCCCTTCGGATGTAAAGTATTTCCTTGTTAGGATGCCGTTTCCTCCCAATCGTAATCCGGTGTAAATTCCCAATGTTTTGTCTTTTGACTCCGCGAATACAATATAGCAGGGCAAGTTGATTGTCGGGTACAACATAACCGAGCTGTCGGTCACTGGGCACCTACCTGCTCTTTGTTGCATTGTAACTTCTGTAACTATCTTGTTGTTCTTAGCTTGTCTTAAATCACTCTCTTGATCCTCTTCGTTAATATTTCTCTTACTCGCATTAACATCAATTTTCATCGTAGTGTCGTATTATTTTGAGCTTGATTTTTTTATTCTAACCTATTTGACCACAACACTGCTTTATTAGGCTCTTATTCCAATAGAACTCAATACGATCGTAAACCGCGGTACCGTATACGTCCTAATCCTCTGAGAGCCGAAACTCTAATCTTTTCTATGGCTCTAATAATGCCAGAGCTTAACAACTGCGCTGGCGCGGGGAAAAGAAGATGGGAAGGGGGAGAGAGAAGAGAACAGAAGTCAGCAAGGGAAAACAAAGTGGTCGCGAACCGAGCCAAAAAAAACGGTAGAATAGTTTAAAGTTCCAATAGATGCCGCTGCGCGCCACCGTCGCCACACAGAGCACCAGTGGTGCAACAGGTTATATGCAAATCCCAGCCTCTAGTATGCATATAGCTGGAATAAAGTGGATTTACAAATAAAAGGCGGAATGTAAAATTAATGACGTTGAATAACTTAACTGTTTGTTAAATATATGCAAAAGAAGACTAACGAATATTTACAAACGACTATTGCATACGTGTCTTAGAATATGTTTAAATTCCTGCTAGATACATGCTGTATGAAGAAACAGGTGGGTGGAAGTTACAAATAATTGTACAGTTTCAATGCACGCAAATGTTTTATCAGCAAGCTGCTACAGCGTATTAACAATACCAGATCAGTCTGTAATTGGTTACATTGATGGCAGAATAAAATAGCAGTGCAGAATAAACACATACACAGAATAAAGGTGTTTTGGTATTGCCCCTTAATGTGGCGTTACATATAGACTTGTTACAATTTTACACTACATTTAGCCAGTAGAATATCGTAGATGTGTTCAAACGGAAGTGGTTTAACATTGGTTATTCACAACTCTGAAATTATCACACTTGTAGAGGCATTATTAAGCCAGTGCCGGGCAAGAGGGAAGCAACTAATTATACAGTCATTCAGCTTCAGTTACCAGAAAATATTTTACTAATTAAGTCCTGCATGCAAGTTTATGTCATATGGTCAAAGTGTATATTCTGTTATAATAACACTTTCCTTGTTACACGACCATACATGCTTTACTAAGAAAAATTAAGAAATTTTTAATGTGTACTACTGATTAAATTACGTAATTTTTTCTCTACTGTTAGGTTAAGCTAATTTAAATAAAAATTAATCAATCATAACATGATTTGAATAAACTTTCAGTTGTCAAACTCATAAACAAATAAACAAAATGTTATTAGACTGACCATCATGTTACAAAAAGAATTAAAATTTTATCGCAGAATACATTAAAAAATTACATACCACAAAAATTTTGCTACAAACCTGAAACCTTTGGTTAAGTTTTTACGTCTATATTATTTGAATGTACCAGTTCTTCCAATTATATAGTCTAATTTTTACTTACATGTAGATTAGGTTAACCAAAATTCTGCATACAAACATGTTCCTAAAATGCCGTGCTAGTGACCTTCAGCCGACTGACAACGTTTGCTATATAACTAAATATTTAAGAATTTACGAGTATAAGAACATATTCTATAAAATACTGTATTAAGATAGTCATATTACTCTTCAGTGAATATGAATTCTTAACTGTTATCAGAGCTAGTAGATGGTGAAACATTTTACCAGGTTACGGTTATAAAGGTAATATTTTTTTGTGATGCATACATCAATACGGAACTGTATAATTTTATCAGATCCTGCAAGCTTAGTAATATTATGCAGAAAGTGACCATCCCATATTTGATACTCATCAACAATTGTTACTTAAATATTGTTAGCTATTTTTTTTAATTAATATATTTCTTTTTTATATACTTTACCTCTGTTTGACTTTGGTTGGATAGTAATTGAGAAGCTTGTTTTTTTTTCTTATTTTTGTTTGTGGCTTGGATGCCTTATGGATTGCACCATTTAATAATGAACAATAATCACTCAAACTATTCGTTCATAGGCAAGCGGTTTAATCGATACCAATTCAAAACGAATAGAATGAGGACATGATCACGAACTTCGTGTTTCGTAGTTATAAAGATCGTAGAGGGCCTGAGAGCCAAGGAATGTATATTTATTACTAGGTGACAGTAGTTAACCGCTTGTCCTGGAGGATAGCATAGAATGAGGCCTTACGATGGTGAAACACTGGAATGAGAAGTGTGGGGGGAAGGGAGATCCCTGAGAAAACCCGCCGGCCAGCGTCATCGTCCGACACGATTCCCTCGTAGGGACCGACCACGCCGGGTATCGAACCCGGATCGCCTTGTTGGGAGGCGAGGTGCGTATCTTCTGGTTCGTCTCTAATGCCTTCACACAGCAATGAACGGAAATAATGAGCATGAACCACTGTTCTTTGCTCCATATACCACTTTCACCGTACAGTTTCTGTAATAAGAATGTAACTTGCTGAGAAACTCCACAAAGCAATAGTACACTTAAAACATTTTAATTCAGTCGTATATTTGAGACACTGAGAAGTAAATACGTATAATATATGATTAGTCTCATTCCTGAAGTTCGAATCACATAGATTATTTCATTGACCTGTTAGGTTGTATTTCCAAGATTCTCAATGGAGAGCGCTATCGTAAACGATTTATGCAGTAGAATATATTATCGTTTACGTATATATCGCGTTCGCAAAACTTAAATTGCCCAAATCACCACTTGAATAATTATATATAACTACGATCTGTACCTTGTTACAATATAGTCATATTATTTATAATTAAATCTATAATTTTAAAAGGACTCTATATTATCTCTATGTGTGAAATTAAGTGCCCCACTCACTCACTCATCAATGCACAGCACAAATTGCTAGACAAAGAGACATGACATTTTGAGACTAAATTCTTCTTACGCCGTAGAAACGCACAAAGAATAGTTTTTTCCGAAATTCAGACAATTGAGGGGATGAAAAAGGGTGAAATTGTTTACAGTGAATCAACGATAGAGCTCAACCCCGTTGAGATATCATGTCGAGGTGATTTTCGCCTTAGAATGAAGCTTACATACGCACATATTAGTAGCAGCTGGTACATTACCAATTTTTTTTTTTTTTTTTTTTTTTTTCATTTTTCAAATTCAAAAATTTAGTTGGGTGAAAAGCTGTCAAATGATTCTTATCAATATTTTATGACTCTTATGCCCGTTGAGATGTTGAGGTGATTTTGCTTCAGAATTAAGCTCTCACATGTCCCTGAATTAAATTTCAGGATTTTTTTTATAATTTAATCTTTAGGAGCATTAAAAAATACAAACATTTTCAATAAACACTGTACCTCATACACCTATTGAGACATCGAGATGTTTTTTTTAATAGGAATAAAGTTTACTCAGATAACTGAAAGGTTATTAAATGAATTTTCATAATTGGACAATTTAGAGGAGTGAAAGGTGAAAACTATTCCAGGAATCCTGAAGAGCAAGTATGACCACGGAGAAATAATTCTAAAGTTGTTATTTCTTGCCGTCCTATTGACACTCACACCTCTTTTAACACGGACCTGTATACAGAATGTTTCAGAAATAATTTTACAAACTTGAAGGGTAGGTTCGGGACACGAAAACAAGAAAAGAAGTCGATATAAACATAGGACCGAAAATCCTTAGTTTTTATCTATTAATCAGAGTTTAGTTCAATGTATTGTAAAGTAACCGGTAATGTTGGTAGATAATTGAATTATGTACCGATACAAGTTTGCTAATGCCCTCATATGTCTCTCCTTTATGCCGGATGTGGGAGTAATAAGGGGTGCGACAGTGTGATCCGACGTGTGCGTGTGTGTGTGAAAGTAAGAGGATGTCATTTCAAATATTTACAGCGAGTTTATGAGTATATTTTGATAGATTCACCGATGTTAATACCAAAAACTTACAGTAACTTTTTTCCGAAATGACATGTTGCTTCCTTACACACATGCCCACGTCGAGTCAACTGCTGTCTCCCCCCCCCTCCCCGCCCCGGGTTGAATAATCTCCCATATCCGCCACAGAGGATACAAATTAGATCATCAGCATACATGTATCCAAACCATAATTCAATTACCTAATGACATTAATTTTATTACCGGTTTCTTGCAACAAACTTAACTAAACTTTAGTTAATACCTTATATGTATGTATGGACATGTTTTTCTTTCAATGTAAGTAACTCACCTCCAAGTTTGTATAACTATTTCTGAAATATCTTGTAAACACAGTAAGTTTATTAATAACTCGAAGGACCTATCTCGGAGTAATTGTTTGGAACAGTGGCAGGAAAATTTGGATTCGAATCCCGTGTAAGACAAGGCGACAGGGAACATGTGTGACATTATATACGCACATATTAATTAGTAGCAGCTGGCAGAAGAGATTATTTCTTATTTCAAGTATAAAACCTTAACGGTCGATTCCCTTTGCTGTAAAGGCACTCGCTAAGAGGAAAATGGTTGAATGTATTTTCCCCAGATCCTCGATATCTCATAAACCTGATGCCTTGGGGATGAAAAGTCGTAAAATGTGTTTTGGCCATTTCCTCAGTGCCTCATTACCCCTATAAGCTAATGTTATAGCTTTTGATTCACAAGTTCCACGGGGGCAAAGCCGCGGTCGGGCAGCTATTACAGTACAAGACCTGTGGAAGATAACAGAGGACAGGATATCACACATAGAGTGCTTGCTTCTGACTGGGCATACGAAGTCGTCTGCTGAACACATGAAAGATGACATGAAGATAAGACATACGGTGGAGAAGCTACCTAATAATAATGTCGGAGAAATGGGGCTTTCCTTGAGAAAACCCTTCGACCAACGGCAACTTCCGCCACGTTTCCCACGTACAAATATTGTAAATCTATCTCACTGGGACTCGAACCCGTATAGCACTGATGGCAGGAGAGTGGTCTGACCACTGAATCATAGTTGCGCTAACATCCGAGTCACTATGCTTGGTGAATATCCCTTCTTTGTGCGATACTAATGCAGTATTAGTATTAGTAGAAGTATATGGAGACAAAACTCACCTTTCCTTGTTGAACTGTACACCAGGCGTGGAAACTGTAGACACTCTTCTCATCTACCTTAGAGTTTTATACCAGGTCTTATCTTACAGTACATAAAAACTAACAAAAAGAATTCACCTTTACTGTTCAGTTTCATATATCGTCAATTTAATAGCGCGTCTAATATTGCCTCTGTATTGTGAGTTATTAGTTACGCATCAGTTGTCCACGCATTAAAATTTATAATAGGACGTGAAATTCGTTACACGTTGTTTCATTTCATGCTTGAACTGAATTATTGCATGAACATTATCATAATTAAGTGCAGAGGTTGAGCGAAGTCAGATGCTTCTATTTTATAGCGAAATGCAAGTAAAATATTATCTCGTCAACTCTCCTTCTATTCCGGTTATCTGCAATAAAGCATTAACCAATGGGATTTTTGCATGGTCGTCTAAATATGCAGTTGTATCGTCAAGTTATTTAAAAAAGGAATAAATAACTTGTAAGAAACTATAAACCAATTTCTTTATTGATCAAATTTCAGTGCAGACCAAATTGTTCTTAATACAGCTGCATGCTGTAGTTTTAAACATTTCCTGCTGTGACATTTTATTAACAATAGGATGGCTTCAGATGCTGGTGGTTGGTTACATTTTACTGGAGAAGTAAGTTGAGGATGGTTGACTGTGGATTGCATTAGGAGCCTGATGATATACTGAGTACGCCTGATCATTGGTAGAAGAGATGCTAGTGTAGGAGGAAGCTGCTCATGTGTGTACTCCTTATGTGAATAAAGGTACCACCGCAATGATTCAACTGTTCAGTGATCCTTGTTTTTGTACAGCAGACATCCTAATTTCTAATAAATTCAAGTGTTTCAGATTTTGGTGGTTCATAGGTATTGCCTGAATTTGATAAAGCTTCAAGTATATCTTTAAAGCACCTTTCTTTTGAACTGCCAGCAAACTTTCCAGTGACATCACAACCTGTAAACACATGCCATGCTAATATTGCCTCAGCAATCTTCTCTACAAGTGTTTCAGTAATGTGACTTACTGAAATTCTTTTTACATCCTTGCTTCTCCCAGTCTGATAATACGTAATGAAAGGCAAAGACCTATGGAAATATATGAGCAGGATGAGTACATCGGTGTCAGGTGAGTAAACTATGTCCTCGTCATCTGGTGTATTGGTACTTGCATGAATAACATTTTTAAGAGGGGCTGTGTTATTTTACAGAAACAGTTGCTTTTGAGTATGCATCAATAAGTTAATCAGCAGATTCATGTTACAAATTTAATTATTCTTTATGTTTCGATGACAACTTACTGACAAGAAGATGCTGCAATGCAAAAACAGTATCAGTATGAGCTTCAAGTGCTTTGCACATATTTCTTCCTGAAAGGGTCTTTGTTACTGTAACAGATGAATACAAAACAGCTTCAATTCAAGCTTCGTCAATACCACTTCCTTCAATTCAAGAGTCGCTAGTGCCCAAAATACAGTATGTAGCTCACCAGGTCTGAAGTTAAACTTGTTTCTTATTTCTTTTCTTTCTATCCACAGTTTGATTGCCATGTCATCTAGCTGAAGATCAAATGCTATAACACACTTATGTTCTGATACAATAATCTGATATGTGATACCACGTGCTTGGATCATAACAGTAAACGATGTATCATACTTTGTTGATGGTAAGCGCAACAATGGAGCTGATAATCATACATTAGCAGGAGGTTGACTAAGTCCACTAGTGAATGAAATGCAGCCCAAGTACCTGGTGTCCGATTGTTATCATCAGTGTTTTCTGTGCATCCTATGCATGCAAGAAACCTTTTTTGTTTAATAAGACAAGGTAAATGATATTTCATCTCATAAGCAACTGCATCAAGTGGGTCTGCTGAAGCTGTTTCACTTAACCTCATTCGAATATCATTATCCGCTGTTATATCACCGATTTCTTTAAGTTGCTTCCCCATATTGGATGTGGTAACTGCATGAAGATTCTCTTTCATATGTTCTTGGCAAAGAGTGCACACATTACGCTCGAATATTATTCTCATTGATCTTTTTGTCTCAGTGGAAATAATCAACAGTTCATTACTGCTTGGCCGTTCTTTCCGCTTCTGAATAGCCTCTGGGTCCGATAATGCTCTTTCAAATATGTTTTTGGCTCTTCCTAACTTTAAATAACTAGTTAAATTTTTATAACAATCCCTGTGATATATTGCTCCAGTTTTGATCAGTGCATCATCAGAAATTCCTTGCAGTGTTTGAAGCACATGCTTGAATTCGCACAGGGGCGTCATTTCAGGTTTTTCCCAGGGGGGGGGCAAGATTTTTTTTTTGGCGACAGTGGCCTTGCTGCATCTTTTTTATTAACTAAGCATGTATAAATTAAAAACTTTAATGATAAAACTTCAGTTTTATGTGCTCAAGTTCACATTCTTCAAATGACAAATTACAAAAAAATAAAATTTTTACACTTAAAATTCCAAATCTAAGGGGGAAATAACCCCTCTTTTTTTTTTTTTTTTGCCTACCTAAATGACGCCCCTCATTTCGCAATCACCATATCCTGCTCGTAAACTATCACCTTCTCTAATTTGGAAATAGAATGTAGTGTGCACAATGGAGTAGGGCCGTGCTTACTACCATCTTTACATATAATGCAGCAATCGTTAAATTAATTCCTACGATCCATATTTTAACAATTTTCTTGGCTAGCTGCGAATGTGGCATTTCATATTAAATCTGTAACAAAATAAACAAATAAGGTTCAGGAATGGTACTTCAAATATTGTGAGGGACATAAATATAAATGAAATTACAATTCACGCAAAGTTAAAATCCACTCAGAACACAGAATAAAATCTTGTATGTAAATGTAACCTTTTTTTTTATAGTTAAACGGTGACTTGTTTCAAAAAAAGTATAAGAACATATTCTTTCAGAAATTGTATTTCCTACAATTTTTGTCTGAACTAATTTTTAACATCAACAGCCATTTGTTAGCTAGATAAAAATAAGTATTTTGCCTGCCATTTTTTTTCAAAATGGCGGCCATGATCACCAGCGAAAAAAATGTTGACAAGCTATTTTTTTTACTTTGAAACACACTTAACAACTTCCCGTTATAAGATAAAAATTAACGTAAAATATTAGTGTAAATACAATTCCTCTTGGACTATATGGAAGGGTGTTTTAATTCCAGTGACTCCTGTGAATAACGCAAAACGTAACTAAGTAATTTATTACAAAAAAAGCGTTCTTTATTTATTACTTATGTCTAACGAAGTAATATGTCTAACGAAGTGTTGTGTCTCATTTATACAAATGCAGTGGCATAATATTTGTTAATTTACTTATGCGATTCAAAACGTTTTGGTTTTTTGTTATTTATATGAAATTTGGCGAGCATTTACACCTAATGACAATTTATAACTAATAACACTTTTGCTAAGCAACCATTAAATATTTGGTTCATTATTTTAAAAGTATGTTATGACACACTCCATAATGATAGGCGTGCGGGATATTGGTACATTGTATGCGTGTTATTATGAGCTTCAAAATACTTGTACTTTATGATCATAACCACTGCTGAGAACTAGCACGTCGCTGATGATTGGGCTGAATGGCTTTTATTCTTTGTCGAGATAATGTGCGTGCTTGCTCTCTCGAGAGTTACGAGGTATTATTTCTCTTGCGATTTTGAGTGGTTAACAATGCTGCATGCAGAGCGAGAGTAAATACAGTCAATTTCAGTTCAACCCAACAAAGTTATTTTGACTGATGGCTACAAATACAGAACAGAATTGTTTGCCACATTATAGAACATAGTACCAACTTATTACTGCTCCAATTTCAAATTTCGGAAGAGAGAATGTTTATCGTGCCCCAAGTAAGGTGTATGTATGGTTAAAGAATGGTTAAATAACAGCACTCCATTTTATAAATGTGTTTATTTTTCTTCAGTGGCTGAGTTACCTGCATTATTTCATACTTCAGCATATTTGATCGGTGTTAATTCCTCACTCGTCCTGCTGGAGATCACAGAGAATATGGCTTCTTTTGTAGTTGGACGCAGCCACTCCACCTCAGTTGTTCATGGACACATGTAGCCCTCCGTTATGAGAGTTCACTTGCTGGTTTAGTATGTCGAGGTCAATGACTTGATGCGAACTGCGGAACAAATAAACACCCAATACGTTCATCCTATATGAAAGTTTGAAACATCATTATTTAAATGACATGCTACTGTAACGTGCCGGTATGTTTAAATATTAAAAATGAGATATTTTAGCAAGCCATTATTAAATACTTACTGGACTTCCAAATTCTGGCCAAAAACTTTAATTTCATGTTTCCTTACTTAGAACTAAATGTATGCAGAGTTTGAAGAAACTTTTGAAAAACTGAATACGGTATAAACGAAATACATAAAACTGAAGACACTGTTTTAATTCCTGAGTGAGTACCGAGTTACATGAAATTCCGATTAGTGTTTTTTTTTTAGATATTTCATGCAACGAAACATTTTCTAATTCTCCCGCCGAGTAGCTATTTAGAGGTCAGTTCCTTATCGGGTATCTCCACCCAAAATGATCTTTAGAAGCAAGGCATAATTTAATAATCAGGGAGTGTTTATGCTAGTCCAGCCTTTATTATATCCAAGAAAACGTCAGGTAAATACCATTTCTTATGTGATTACCGCCGGTTTAATGAGCATACTCATTACGACCCGTATCCTCCCATACAGCACACAATGTTTCAGTTATGTTTCATAAACATTTCAGAGACATTACAACATTTCGTTTGGATAACATTTCAGAGACATTACAACGTTTCGTTTAGATAACATTTCATTTGATTATTTCACTTAGGCCTATACTTCTGAAACATCTCTATGTAATATTACATATCTCATGTTTCAGATAGGTCTCAATAATGTTCCGCTGAAACTTCCAATATTCAGTTCAGGTAGCAACCTTTCCATGGGAAAGAGTGTGTTTGGATGTTGCAGGCCCATTTCCTAGAAGTCTTTCTGGGCATGTTTACATTCCAGTAGCAGTTGATGGATTCTACAAATTTGTGTTCCTTTACCCACTTAAAAGCACAAAGGCAGTGGAAATTTGTAAAGTGTTAAATAGATATATGTTTCCATTTCTCGACTCACCTGTGTCCACTGGCACTGATAATGGTGCCTATTTTTTGTAATCTGAATTTAAGGAACTGCTATTTGTATGGGGAACGAAATTGGTTCGAATTTCATCCTATCATCCCCAGTCTAACCTCGTTGAAAATTATAATCGTAACTTAAAAATTGCTCTACGTGCATTCCAAGAAAAGTCACATAGGAAATGGGATGATGTTATTCCGTTCTTAAGGCTGTTGGACCCGAAAAATTTTATAGCTAATTATTATCCCTATAGACTAGCTTTTGTGCCGAAAAGATTAACTTCTAAAATTTCTAGTTTCAGCATTATAGGTTCTCAAAGTTACGATTTTCGACATTTCGTGCCATAGGTTTCTGGAGAACCAGAAGAGATATGTTGGTAATTTTTGATATAACAATAGTACACTATGTAAGCTATCGATTGAAAGTATTTAAAATTTTTGAAAAAATTTTTGTATTAAATGTGCATTATGCGAAATATGGTCTTTTTCGTATACACGTAAAAGCATAAATAAATCATGAAAATATAAAATGAGTACATTCATGAAGTAGTTTCATCCATGGACTTTCAAAACAAGTTATAAAAATTGCACTTTTCATAGTATTTAAACGGAAAAGCTATTACAAGAAGAGTGTATGTTTTCTCCGCGCCTGGAATTCCAGAATATCTCGA
>PNEQ01073188.1:0-10038 GCA_003012365.1 Medauroidea extradentata | reverse complement strand
GATGCACATACCAAATGGCCAGAAGTCAGACGAGTAACAAATATGTCGGCTAAGGTTGTGATGCAAGAATTAAGAGACATTTTTTGTTGCCATGGCCTACCAGATGTAGTGGTATCAGATAATGGTACAGCTTTCAGATCAGAGGAATTGGCAAACTTTATGAAAAGGAATGGTATACACATGATATTTTCACCTCCATATCACCCATCCAACAATGGGCAGGCTGAACAAAGTGTACAGACAGTGAAGCAGAAACATCGGAAGCTAGTGCAAGGTGACTGGCGTACACGGTTGGCACGTATGCTATTTTCCTTGCGTACGACACCTAGCACAGAGACCCACAAAACACCTGCAGAGATGCTCATGAACAGATGCCTCACAACAGCCTTCACCAAACTACTCCCAAGTGCACAGCAAGGCAAACCAGAGAGGGTGACACAGGGGACCTCCAACCACCACACTCGTCACTTCGTGCCTGGTGATGCTGTTTGGCTACGTAATTATTTGCAGGAGCCAAAATGGATTGCTGGCTGGGTGGTAGGACTCGAAGGCCACTTGGTTTACCGAGTGAAAGACGAACAGGGGCGTCACCATCGGAGGCATGTAGACCAGCTCCGACGCAGAGTGGGTCAGCCATCAGTAGGAATGTCACAGCCAGCAACAAATGGTACATCGGCCATGTTCAGGGACTACTCTGGGACTGCACGATCAGAAATAGAAGATGACTCTGCAACTTCCAGAGGTTCATCACCATTCAGAAGGTTTCCTAGCACACCTGCAGTGGCTTGGGAATGGGCAAAGAAAGGGGGTGGAACAAGAGACTCAGCAGAGCCTGTTACGTCTGCAGACTCTAGAGGCCCATCTCCACTTCAAGGCGGCGCTGCAGGATCAAGAAGATCGGATCCATTCCACAGCGATGTGCATGGCTCGAAGTCCTGTCGGCGGTCTCAACGACAGCATTGCACTCCAAGGAGGCTTAAAGATTTCGTGAAATTTTAAGAAGGGAGGAACCTGTTATGTATGGATAATACTAGAGTAGTGTATAAGTTAGGACGTCTAAGTATAGTGTAATTGTGTGTTGTTGGGTTGGTAGCTATGCTAATGTGAGACTTCTGTATATGTATGGTTGTGTTGGATGTTTCAAGGCCAGTTGGAGACTGGGCGCCTACCGCAAGGATCTTGGCATCGTTATCAGAATGTAATAGTTAAATAATAGAGGACCTAGCACAGAACCTTGTGGTACACAATATATTAAGTACTTTATCTTAGACAACATGCCATTATTATCAACAATCTGACTTCTACCTTGCAAACAAGATTCAAAAAGGTTTAGTTCAGAATCACACACACCATATATATTTAATTTACACAATAATAAAGGATGAGAAACACTATCAAAGGCTTTACTTAGATCACAAAGAATAGCAGTCAAATTAGATTTGCTTTCAAAAACATTCAATACAGTCTTTACTAAATGCATTACTGCATCTATGGTACTTAATCCCTTTCGAAATTCATGTTGTTCTCCACAGAAATAGTTATTACTTTGAAAGTATTCATACATCTGTTTGTGAACTATTTGTAAGTGTGTGTAAAATCTAGTATAACCTAAACACGTGGTCGAGTAAAGAGTGAAACTAAGAGGTATCTAGTTATTTCGAGTAGCTAGTTTTTGTTCCATTGCAGCGTGTGAGGCGTGCTCCCGGCCTACAGGGAGCAGAAGAGTGCAAGTATCAGCGACACCATCCTGAGGGGGTGCTTCACTGCCCCTATACACCCTGAGATATCTCGTGTCTCCCCAACTCAGCCGGGGCAATAGTTGAGTGGCGCCCATTTACATTAATACCTACTTGGTTTATCACCCTCAGGAACACAACGGTGTCAATACAAAACCTATTATTAACCCACTTGGCTCCAATGGATGAACTACTTCAGTTGCCCTTTGCCTCATACACTGACATGTCGTGTGCCTGCAGCAGTTCAGCCTTCCCTGTCATCTTCAAACTTCATATTTTGCGCAACACTAATATCAACACCTATAACTTCATATTTTAAGCTTATATTATAACGTATTTAAGTATACAACTGTTCAAAGGCATGCTTTAACACAAGATACAAGTATTTTTAACATTACCAGCAAAATTAAAACATTACAATAAAAACCAAATTATATTTATCCCGGTTTCCCTTATTTAAATGAGGCCTAAAGGTTAATTATACTGTTTCGAAATGTAATTCTCTACAAAGAAATACCACTGTAAAAGCAATTGGTACAAGCAATCTGATTACTGTACTTTTAATTTGTTACTTAACATGACTGATCTCAGATTAGTATGGTAGGTTGGTTTATAGGACCTTTAAAATTTGTCATTTAAAGTGCAGAAAATTAAATACAAAGCGTAAAAAATAAAACAAAATACAGAAAAAAAGAAACGTGCACCTTTTCCTAAAGGCCCCATTAAAAACAATTCCCGCAACAAAGCTTGAAAATTTGTTATGTTAAAACTATCATATCACCTGTGATGCATCTTGAAGGTCTTCAGTTTCATCACCAACTACATCGTTTTCATTGTCTGTCATATCCTGCGCCTCAATTCCTCCACTTTCATTATCTGAAACACCAAAAGATGCTTCACCATCTGAGTCTTTTGAGTTAGTTTCTTCATCAGAGTCATCACTTTCAACAACTTTCTTTTTAAATTTTCCAGTCCCTTTAAAAGTTGATAATAACTGCTTCAAATTATCTTGTACATCGAAAACTTCTTCTTCACTGGACTCATCTCGGGCATCAATTCTATACCTTTTACTGACATTTTCATTTTCCTCACTGCTTCTCTTAAAAACTTCTTGTTGGACACGGTTTACATCACGTTTCTTTGTATGCCCAACGCTGGCAGATTTTTTCCTATTTCTTTTTCTAAATACTGTTTTGTCACTCCTTTTAGACTTGCGGTGGTTTTCATTTCTCCTGCGATTACCACGTGCCATATTCGCTGTACGTAAACAAACAAACAGAACATTGCTCAACGCAACGAGCTGACACAATGACAAACGTAACGAACTAAAATTTTTAACTTAATACGGCCGTATACAATATAGAAATATTCCCTACAAAACGGTATTCAATCATTAAACGGAAAATATTTTGGAGGATATTTAGTCCATTAGAACATCAAAGATTTGATACACCACAAAGGTTTATTACAACGATAAATAAAACTTGCTCTATTTTACGATGCAAGTTGCGTGGAACAAGCAACGTGATTGGTTATTCTCGGAAGCTCTGCGTCTGCGCCGCGTAGTCAGACCCGAGGCCGGGCATGCTGGCCTTGCCACCGGAGAAGCTCGTATTATGTTACACGTTATCAAAGGCTGCAGGGAAGAATTCTACTTCACAGCAGCATACCTTGCCGTGGCTTATAAAAAATATACGGTAAATTTGTTAATGGTACTTATAAAACACAAAGCAATTAAACTCATCCAAATATTTTTTTCAAGGAACAAAAATGAGTGGGCAGATTTTCATACAACTACTCACATTCTTCATTTACAGTATACTGTTAGATACGAGTTTTATAAATTTATCGTCCTACACTGTGCGCGTAAAGCCAACATTTCTTCACCAGTGACTATATACTTAATTTATTACTACAAAGACGATTTCAAATCAAGGAGGTAAAATAACGTGATTAACTTACCTACTTTTTTTTTTCTTGTTTAACGCACACAATCGATGAAGAGCGTTTAATAGTTTATTAAAAAATAGTAACTATATGTTTTTCCGTAACACTCTGCAACGCATTTCGTGGACTGGGAAGTTGCGGCCCTTTACGGGCCGCAACTGTAGTTTTGTAGGAGTATTTTTTTTTTTTTTTTAACAAGTACGGAAAACTCTTAGTCTCATAGTCACCACCCTTGTTATCCATGGCAAAAGGAACGTGTGTTCTCTTTTCTAATATAAGATATTCATAGGATAACGTATTCAACAAAGGGACTGCTTGTGGGCCTTCGAGGCATTACATACGCCTGGCAGTCGAACTCGCTGTTCAATAAGTACGAAAAATTATAATAATTTCTGTCTTCAGAAAAATTTAAGCAACACAATTAAAACGATTTTTAAGAAGATGGTCAGAACGACTTTACAATATCGGTTTAAAATTTTTTTTAAAAATTGATTACATAATTCAAGAACTACTGTAAAATTATGGAAATTATTAGTTAGACAGGACGATTTCTTTGACCCAACAAAAATGTTTTCTTCGAAGACAAATATACATATTACGTTTACAAATCATTTTCTTAGGTCAATTTAATCTTCCTGAGTCAATTTTCATACATTCAACCGAATTTCAGCTTTCGGAAACATAAGTTTGGTAGTTTGGAAACAAAGGTTTCAGTGGCATGTTTACACAAATTTGTGAAACTTGGGTTTTGAGTACCACTTGTCCGCCACCTTACAATGGTGGTAAATACTGAGAGTTGAAATATAACGTATTGGGAAATGAAAGGTAATAAACCGTGATGTATTAATATCATTTTGTATAAAACTCTTTGAAAGGTAATTATTAATAGGAGTGTCATTATAGTAAGATGTTCTTGAGCAATAAGTTAAAATGTACGTTGTTTTTGCTGTCCAAATTGCAGTCTCAATATGATCACTGCAAAAACCGAAACCTCGGATTGGTCAACCTTTTAGGGCCCCCATAAATTTTCAGTTAGGCCTATTATTCGTGTAACTCATGCCAATTTTTGGCTGTGTCCATTCTTTAATACAAACGTAAAATTACTTATTTGCTTTAAATGTTTGGCCTGTAGAAGTTCTTATGATAGAAAGAAAGAAACGTTACAGAGGAAATTATTGTCTAAGGTGAAAATATGTATTTGCCAAAGTTCATTCAGTTAATATATTTGTAACCTAATAAATTTTTCTTGTATTATTTCATTCTGCTATACACAATTTTCGTGTAAAAAAGTATCAATGTTAAGAAGTAAACTCTTATTTTAGCAGATATTAGAGCATTTTATAACTTCCTATTGTCGTTGTTTTGGATCTGTGGCCATCCACGAGTGCTAACCTATAATTCCGTTTCAATTATTCTGTATGGCCAAGTAATAAATAATTATATTGTTATTAATTTAATCCTATGTTATAAGACTTAATGTTTCATGAAAGCAACGCATTAGGACAGTACGTAACTAAATATAACGGATCGAATACTGGTAATGACAAGAAAATATTGAACCTTCCACCACGAATTCAGAAGTTAAATTACAGATAGGCTAATTACTAACAAGAATTTATTTTATAAAAATACCAGCATTACCTTCCCTCTGTTTTCTTTGGTTTTGTAATATGTTGTCTTGTCCATTGGCATGATTCCCAAAGAAGAAAACACTTCCTCCATGTTAGAGTAACCTCCGCCATTTGATACGAATCCCCTCACTACAGCATCTCGCAGAGTTAATCCTTTGCATACTCTCTTGGGTATAGAGTCTCTTCTGGTTCGTCGGTTAAGGATACGAGTTTTCTTTTCGTGCCAACTATTCTAGCAGAATCAATGATTGTTTTGCTGAGTTGATTCGTAGCAGACAGAGACGTCACTACTATTTTTATAAACTTTGTTTTCCTCTGGTTCACTGGTTACACGCCTCTTCTCTAAACAGTACGGACACTGAAAATTTAAATGTCAGATACAGCCAGATTCTTTGGATAAAATGAGCTGAAACCATCCATTTGATTTTTTCAAGCACCTATAACGACGTTTCTAAACTGCGTATACTCTTAACAAAATGTTTTCCATCTACATTAAACCGGCCACTAATTAGGTTCAGATTTGTGTCTTTGTCTGCATCTGGGTATTCATGTTCTATAACCAAAGGAGAAAAATATTGACCATAGATTACATTTGGCAGGCCGATTTGCGGCTGAGTCAAATTGCTCTTTTACCTGAAAATAAATGACGAAATTTTTGTTTACCTAAATATTCGTAAATACACGCAAAGACATGTAAACCGTTCTATTACTGCGGTTTAAAAATATCTTAGTGTATATATTTTTTATCATAGTTCATTATGACACAACACTAAAAAAGCTTCCAATTGTGAATTGTTACTCATTTATCTCCGAAAGCTAGTGCTGTGTATCGGGAATATATAACTCTATGGACGGAAAAATTATATTTGAACAATTAATATAGAAACTCTTTTCTGGAAAGCATCAGTGTTTTATCAGGTTACGGTAGTGCAGTTCCTAAGTGCTAGCTTCTCACCAAGTAGATCAGCATTTGGTTGGGGAATAGTTCCGGGACAATGCCGCATGTTAGTGTTGTAGTCGTAAATTTATGAGTCCCGGAAAGTTCCAACACAACTACCCGACGGTAATATCAGAATTAGATACTTTACAGACAGGGTTCAGGTATAAATTTAGGTTTTGGCGCTCTTTTAGCAACAGAAAGTAAAAAAAAAAAAATGAGGGGGGGGGGGCGAAAGGGTCAGTGATAGTGGAACGGACACTTCCGACGTGGTGGCCGAAGCCGGTGGCATGCAGACATACAAAACAATTATTTGTAATTTTACAAAATAATTTGTTTTTAAAATAACAGGCGACTATTATCTAAGGTCTCGTCGCGCAGTATCCACAATTTTTTTAAAGTTAAATTTCACATCCTAAACGAAAATCGATATACGGAAATCGTTCAACTGATTTATTACTAATGTAATGTACTGTACTGGCTATTTTTTTTTCCAGGGAAGAGATAGTAGGTACACTTCCAGATAATTATTTAATCAATTAAAATAAAATCAATTAGATAATTAGCGAGAACCATTCCGGTTTATGAGTTGGAAAAATTCTGCTACGTAATACATAACATAGGCTATGTAAAAAGCAGTTGACAGATTTGATATCGACTCCATTTATATTTTAAATAATAATTATCTCAAAATCCATACAAACTCTGTGACTAGGCCTTCGCACATTACAGTTGATGACACGAAAAGAATATTGATATTTTTAACTGACGAGATGCCTAAATAATAATAATAACTTGGTGTTACGAACCACATTACACATGTAATATTTAAGGTTTTGCCAAATGCATATAATGTAATATTTTTTAGAACTAGTCTACGAAATATCAGATTGTTACGCACAATTACTATTTACTGTATTAAAAGTTAACAAGCTATCTAGAAAGCACATCACTAAAGTACTATGTTAATAAAAAATTAAATGTTAAGAATTGCAATAGCACAAATTTTACTTGCATAATTATTTTACTATTATGAAATTTTTTACACGTGACAGTTACGTAACTGTAACCACTTTTGCAATGTACTCAAAATGCAACTGAAACAATGTGTCTGTCTAAGCAGTTAAATCGTTGATAGTTTTTTTGTTTACGGATAGCCTTAAATCAAATGTTTAAATGGTTATGCTTTTAAATTAAAAATAGTTTACAAAAACATATATATAGTCTTCATCATTCTTGAATATTTGCTATGGTTTTACTTCACGTGTTTGTGTACCTTCTCTCGCAATGTAGAACCATGGAGCTTCACAAACATAAGGTATTATCCATGTGGTATTTGCTTTTAACCTGTTTCAGGTATATTATATTATGAAGATCACTGGCTGAACCCCCTTTCACATTCAGCTAAAAGACATGGTAGTCTACCAGTTTTACGCAGTTGAACAAAATATTCAAGTCCGGAAACACGAGAACTGTCTTCGAGATCGGTATGGTACCAGATCTTTTTCGAGAGTTAAATCGAACCTTAGACACAGGTGCTCAATTAAAATTTTTCTGAATCTGGGAAATTTTTCTGAAAACATTACAACTTACGTTAAATTGAAAACATGGAGGTTTCAGTTTGTTATAAAGACGGAAAAGCTGTGCGGGAGCGGCGTTCCAGCACACTGATGTACTACACGCCAGCTGCAGGTCGGCGGGTTTTTACTGGAGATATTCGTTTCCTCCATCTTTGAATTTCCAGCGCTGATCTACATTTCACTACAGTACCTATTTCACCCTCATCAACTCTCAGAACGCAAGGGTTTCTTTTCAGATGTTGCGGCTTTTTGCCGAGCCATCGAAACCTCTGAATTCTCGATATTGTTACTTTGCCTGTGATCGAAAGGTATTTCATGAGTATTTGTTTACTAAGACAAAATAAACCGTTTTAGCGGTTAGAATGATAACGATTACCATACACAGATAAGTAAGCAGGGTTTGTCTCGGAGTGGACGTGAGAGAGGTTGTGGGGGAGGGGGTGATTCACATTTTTATATTTGGAAAATATTGTGTAGGGGGTGTATATATTTGCAACTGGTAACCCTAACGTGTGACAGAATACATCAACAGTACCTTGCAACAATCGTTAACAGATATGCATTACTTATACTTCCGTAGGATATAATAATTCTCAAATATTATGTTTTCATTTGCATAAAAGGGGGAAGGAGGTGATACATACCCAACTACATTCCCCATCCGTTTTCTGTCTACGCCCCTGACCATAAAATGTCACACACTAACGAGTTTATATATATATATATATATATATATATATATATATATATATATATATGCGCACACACATGCACAATATTATAATTATCAGCAACAACCTGTTCGCGATAAAGAGCCAATTTTTGAAAATCCTGGGTACCTTTTTTTTACGAACCGTGCGTATCTAACTCTTCCTCAAATGTACAATTATTTGAAAATAATGATTTGTATTAATGCTTCGGTCAATTGCTGCCGTAAAATGTCAACACCGCAAATATGCAGCTGTTATACAAATTAATGAAATTATCCTTTAATATCTGACAACACAATTCAAACGTCAAATATTAGCAATCATTAAAAACCACGATCTTGTTTTCTTCATCATGTTAAATTTAGTTTATATATTTAATTTTTCGAAGGCTGATTTCAAAATAAGTTAGTTAAACTGTAAACAGACTGAACAGAGAAGTTTTTCCTTCTTACATATGTTCTTTTTTTGCGAACGAAAAGAAAATTGTGGAAACCAAATACATTTTGAATAGACGAAAGTCCGACGCACATACTATACAAACATTAACTCCACATTCTTCTGTCCTGTCTAAAAAAGGAACTTGGGGCTATCGAAGGCCTCTGTCACACTAGACATGTATGCTAACAATGTCATAAACTAACCTGCTAACAATGGCATAAACTAACCAATTAATGGAGTAATGTCACTTTGAAATTCGTAATATTTTACTAATTTTTATTTAATCATTTCTATGTACATGGCCTCAAATAATATTGAACGTAGTTCAATTGTGCAGATAAATAACTGAACGTAGAAAATTTACAGATGAATGAGTTAGTATTCATGTGGCATTTCTATTTTATTTTATTTTATTTACAGCAGGAACGCTTTTGAAACGGAAGTCACGGTAGTGTGCCTACAAATTATGTGTCTTATCTTCCACCATTATGTGCGCAAGTGTATAATTTGCAATTTTGTTGTAACATATAATTCGAACTGTATCTATGCACGGTTTAATGTAAATTAAATTCATAAAACCAGAGTGTTCGTGATGTTACTTATAAAATTAACCTGCGTCATACAGTAAATAAGGCCATGCCTGGTAGTTTTACAGGCTGGAAGAAAAAAATTAATTACGTGACTTTGAGAAGTCTTGAAAACATTTCCCTACATTGAATTGTAGGTATATATATGTAGCGTCGTGTGTATTTTTTTCATTGCGAGAGAATACTTTGTTTGCTAGTTTCTTGCACCAGAAGCCGTCGATTTTTCAGTTCCCATGTTATTCAAATGGCGCTACGGCAAAAGTGACTAAAAATGTACTAAAATGAATATTTTCTCTTAAACTATAGGAAATTATTTGAAATCCGTACATAGAAACAGAGTTTATGCAAGTACTAATTTATCATAATTTTTCTGTAACGAAATATTCAGTTGTTTCGGAGAAAGTTGCACCGTTATATGAAAATATAACGACATTTCTGTATAGATGCGGCATTTTTCGTGAGACGAGAGATC
>PNEQ01073187.1:0-10038 GCA_003012365.1 Medauroidea extradentata | reverse complement strand
AAAAGGTGAATTTAAATTAACATGTCCCCAATTACTAGGTTATTGAATTCTGTTGTATCATACCGGACACCTGACAGACTCACCCTGAAAATGGCATATAGCGTGTTAAGAAAGATTTACATTATATAAATTTAAATAAGAAAACAAAAACACTTTAGAAATATTTAAACAAGATGGGGAAGTGGCTGAACACTTCACAGTAGGTTGCTAACAACTTATTGTCTTACACAGCACAGTAAATGGTTAGAGACAATACCACTCGTGAATACATTTCTAAATCAGCACATACATTGTAGTACAGGGTCTTCACTAAGGTAATTTATAACTGGAGAAGTACAGAGGGATAATATTGCTGATCAATTTAAATTTCCAGATGTAATGCAGGTATCAGTGGAGGACAGAATTGAGGAGGTTAAGTTGAAGCTTAAACATGCAGCGATCCGTATGGAAAGACAACAAGGTATCAGCTTCAGTAAATTTAAAGTGGGTGACAAAGTGTTGTTGAGAGTTTGCGAGAGAAGTGTTTATCTGACCAAAGATAGAAAGAAATGGTTTCTGTTATATGAGGGACCCTCTTTAATAATCAAAAGTGCAGGGATAATTGCTTTGGAACTGGGACACCTAACAGCTGATGGAGGAATCAGGGGTGTTTACAGCCAGTATCTGTTTAAGCCATATATATGTTGATGATAATCTAAGGAAGCCCTACATGATAAAATTCTACTTGAAATTTGTTTACCTATGATTAAGGTTATTCTAATGTTCAGTAAATGTAAGTGATAGTGCCATAACCCTAAAATATAAGAATGACAGTATGACACAATGCAGAATGAAAATAAGAATTCATTACGTCAGGCAAGAGTCCGTATAGAAAATTATAAAATGTTTTAAAAACAATATACTAATGGATATCTGTGAAGGATATTAGAGAGTTTTTTATTATTGAAAATTTACCATCAGAGTATTGACCACGTGCTGTGAAAGGATGGTGTTTTATAACCATACTAGGTCTTTAGGCACATTAAAATTAAGTACCTTGAGTATTATAACGGTCTTTCTATTGTTCTTGTTACCTTTGTTATGATTTTCTCTTTTATAAACACTGTAGTAAACACTAAAATATGTAAAGGTGTGAAAAAGCCGCTAGGCTACTAATTACTATAAAATATAGATAGGAGTGAACAAGTACTTACAGAGCTGTACTGCACGTAGAGCAACAAATAACACACTGAAGGACAACACACATTTTGCACAGATGTGCGGTCGCGACGTTTCACTGGCTAAGCCAGCTTCATCGGGCGGTGAGCGATAGTACACTGCAGTTGGTTGACTTGATGAAGGTCGTAACCAGTACACCTAGCGGCCAGAGGGTGAACTAGAGTGGCGGGAAGTTTGAAAGTGGAAAGTAGATTATCTGATGTTTAGGCCTGGAGGTTGTCTGGATTTGGTGATATATTGGTGGGCCAGTTCCCAGCGTCTCAGTTCAGCATTATTATTGCTATTAGAGGGGGTAGTGCCCTCACCACTCTGGTGTTGAAACAGGAGTCGAAGGTGAGTTTGTGGGAAGCTGCATGGGCAGCTACTGGTTTGTCCTGAATGTTTGAACTGGAACCGGCTATGGCTTGTTTGGTATCAGCCCTGTGACCAGTCATCCTCTGCCTTAGTGTGTTTGTGGTGAGGCCAATGTACTATGCATCACACTGAGTGCACTGCAGTTGGTAGTATATCAGGTTTTGGGTTGCACAGTTATAGTTGCCTTGGATTGGGTATGTATGGTTGGTAAGCCTGCTATGGAAGGATGTGGAAGGTTGATGTATTGCACATGTGCTACATCTGAGGCTATTGCAGAGGGGAGAGTCTCTGGGTATGCTGAATGTGTTGGGTCCAGGGCTGGATAGTAGTTTGGGTTGCACAGTTGTAGTTGCCTTGGATTGGGTATGTATGGTTGGTAAGCCTGCTATGGAAGGATGTGGAAGGTTGATGTATTGCACATGTGCTACATCTGAGGCTATTGCAGAGGGGCGAGTCTCTGGGTATGCTGAATATGTTGGGTCCAGGGCTGGATAGTAGTTTGGGGCGCACAGTTGTAGTTGCCTTTGGATTGGGTATGTATGGTTGGTAAGCCTGCTATGGAAGGATGTGGAAGGTTGATGTATTGCACATGTGCTACATCTGAGGCTATTGCAGAGGGGAGAGTCTCTGGGTATGCTGAATGTGTTGGGTCCAGGGCTGGATAGTAGTTTGGGGCGCACAGTTGTAGTTGCCTTGGATTGGGTATGTATGGTTGGTAAGCCTGCTATGGAAGGATGTGGAAGGTTGAGGTATTGCACATGTGCTACATCTGAGGCTATTGCAGAGGGGAGAGTCTCTGGGTGTGCTGAATGTGTTGGGTCCAGGGCTGGACAGTAGTTTGGGGCGCACAGTTGTAGTTGCCTTGGATTGGGTATGTATGGTTGGTAAGCCTGCTATGGAAGGATGTGGAAGGTTGATGTATTGCACATGTGCTACATCTGAGGCTATTGCAGAGGGGAGAGTCTCTGTGTATGCTGAATATGTTGGGCCCAGGGCTGGATAGTTGTTTGGGGCGCACCAGTTGATTGCGGAGGTTAGGGGGCCGTCTGAACACCAGTCTTGGGTGAGGAGGCGAGGGTTTTGTGGCCAGAGTTGAGGGTCTTGAGCTTGTTGAGACCTTCATGTTAGGGCACTATCAGAGGGATGTCCTGGTCGTCTCTTGTTTGAGATTTCCTGTTTGAGATGGCTCGCTGGATCTGCTTGTCCACTAGGGGTTTGGTGTATCCTCTATCAATAACTGCCTTGGCTATCTGGTCACATTGTCTGTTAAGATCATTTTCAGTTGAGCATATGTGTTTAGCTCTGGTTGCTTGGCTGTATGGAAGAGATTTTTTGCAGTAGAAAGGGTGGTAACTGTCGAAATGGAGGTACTGAAGATGGTTGGTCGGTTTGGTGTGAACAGTGGTTTCAATTTTGCCATCAACCATCAAAAGAGGGAAGAAGCTGTCCGAGTTACGATATGCCCATGTTATCGAGGGGCATCCGGGGAGGTGGGGTACTCAATCATTAATCACAAGAAACGCAAAGAAATTAGTACGCTATCATTTCTACAAGCAAAAGAGGCTGGAATAAATACTGTTTTTAACGTAACTATCGTATCAACTTAAGGGAGGGCCGCCATGCAGCGAGAAAGTTAACGTAACGTGGAGGACTATAAAAGAATGTCAAACAATGTTGGCAGTCAGATCTTTATTTGTTTTTTATGCTACTTCTAGCTGATTCTTTTTTTATCTCTTGCTAGAAGCTGGCACCAAGGCACTCTTCTATCACATAAAAGTTCTCGTCTGGCTGGCGACAGCCAACGTGCGTGCACGCGTGAGAGAGATAAGAAATGATTGTTGGAGATAAGCTAGGGAGGTTGCAAGCGGAAGTAGTCAAGGTCAACCGGTACAGTCGCATGCAATACAAACGCCGCACGTGACCACACGCATCTCACACAAGATGTTTACATTGAAAAATACCTTACGTCCGTATGTCACAGCGTAAGGGCAGCAGCCAGCTGTTAGCCTGATAGTTACTCTACCCTCCTATAAAGTTCCAAAGGTATCAAAATTATTTTCCTCGTATACACGAATAAAAACGGTACTGTAATTAACAATCCTTCTCAGTCACTGTACAGACATATGTGAACACATTTTACCAAATACAAATTTTAAAATTTATTTTATGTATGTTAATTGCATCATAGAATACATAATTTACAGCCTTATTCTTACACAAATTGTCATATTATAAAGCAATAAAATTTTTTACTCATGTTCTACAGAGTTAAATGGTAGTAAAAACAACCAAAAGCAAGGCACAAAAGTGTTAAAAACAGTGCATTTAAGACCATGAATTGCAATGTATTGTACAACTGCCTAGATTACTGTTGTGCTTAGTTCAATGTGCTTTGTTTTCAGCTGTGTCTTGCAGTTCTACGCCTCTCACAACAACCACTCGTGATCTCTACTGAATGTACCACCTGTTTACCCTCTGCTCCAGATTTGTATCATTCTATCATTTCAAATGTTTCTACGAGAAATAGTTTTTCCCAGGGTCACTTCATTAGAATATCTAATGAGGTCCAGGGCAACGTAAATCTGAGCCTCTCACCCCCTTTTTTTTAGTTGTAGTGATGATACTGTGCGCTTGTAGGCATTCACACTTCTGACATGTTGGTTGCGCTGTCATAGCTCTCACCTCGTCTTTATTAGCACTTACACTTTTAAATACATTTCACAGCAACCGTCAAGGTTTATTAGGAACTTTATAAAAGCCCATTCACCTTAAATAATAACTCTTATCCTTTATTTTTTATTCAAACACTTGAATGTGAGGCCCGGGGCAAATTTTCTTTTTTGCCTCCCTCCCTTTTTTCTTTACCCCATTAAACTGACTAAGTCACGATATTATGTACATCACGCCGGCCTCCATAGCGTAGTCAGGCGTCGCGTCGGTGTACTGTGCGAAAGGCCTTGGGTTTGAATCCCGGCTCGGGCATGGATGTTGTATTGTTCTTTCACCACCCACATCGGCTCTTGAAAACATTGTTGTTAAAGAGGCGTAAAACCCTCTCACCAATTTTTCTACATCGCAATGTGAAGCAATGATTTTTAAATTTACATTTTTACTGTCCGGAACAATTTGTTTTGCAACCCTGAATTCATTGCACATGCCAGAACAACATAATTTTCCATTTATGTGTCATTGTAACCCGTAGTTACCATCATTTCACAAGCACCACACTGAAATGTTTGTTTACGACACATATGCGTGCCTGGCTCGCCGGGCGAAGAGGGAGGAAAGATAAAGATGTGAGAGGTCGGCCTGCTGCGTTGCATCTTTACTTGCGCGTCCCGTGCCTCGCTAGCAACATTTTACCACACAGAATTTGCCAGATATTTACTGTGGGATTATTAAAGGCTAAGTAGCAATGGACGACTACGTTATAAAGTTTAATACTGTTCTAAAATATAATGTGATGAATTTAAACCCACAAAAACGATCTTTGTATGACTTTTAACTAAGAAATAATTATTTAAAAAAGTATTATAATTTTTTTTTTTAAATTCTGTCTGAGTTATCCAAATTCCGGGACATTGAGATCCGAGTTATCGAGGGTTCACTTTATGTGCACATATATATACACACACACACACACACACATATTATATATATATATATATATATATATATATATATATATATATATATATATATATATATAGACACACAGAATGTCTGACCTGTGTGGAGAGCTGGAGGTGTCACACAGCAGCGTGTCCACGTAATGGTCAGGTAAAGTGCTTCCACTTGCATGCGCCTCCCCAACCAGTCCCATCAGCTCTTGTAATTGTTGTAGTCGACTCTGGGCATCTCTCAGTCTTCTACACAATAAACACTGCACTGATATGACGTAGAAACACGTGCTACAGATCCTGCAAGCCTTACAATTAACAAACACACACAGTTACAAAGCTTGTTAACCAGTTGTACCAACATCAACCTAAATAAGAGATTGTTGGAGTTGCATATCACAAACAGGTAGACTGGCAGGGTTTGACTGTGAGTGCAATGAATGTGGGTAGTAAGTACGTATATACAGTTTACAAAGCTTAGTGTTTAGTCTTACAATGAATTTATCAGCACAGAATATAATCTGAGAATGTGTCTGGTCTTAGGCAAATGTAACAGAGATGTTACAACAGCACATATATGAATGTTGTGACCCAGTTACAGTAGCAGCAATTTTGTATCTGCTGGTATTTTATAGGTTAGGGTAAGAAAATATGTTATTTGTTGGAATTTCTGCTCAGGTGTGTATAGTGTTTATGAAAAAAAAAAATATGTAAGAATTAATATTGTATTTTGTATTCAACACAAAGTTTGTAAAATCATAAACTGCAAGTGTACTTAACACTTACGATCTGTCCCGCAGGAATAAAGCCATAGCATATTAAGTGGGGGAGGGAGGGGGGAATTGCACGTAGCACTTACTCAGTTTCTCGTCATATAGTAATTTTTTAACTTTTTTATAGTAATACACGATTAATTTCTTTTGTGTGTTTGAAACAATTATATTTTTTTTTTTTTTTTTTTTTTTTTTTGCCAATCAAATGCAAGGATTTACACTGCGGATCCAACATTTTAATTAGGGATGCTGATAGACAAATTAACATCAAAATTTTATTCAAAATTTAAATTTAACTGCTAAGGCAAGATGCAAGTAGTAAATTTTACGGGTCAGTTTTAAGTGATTTATATTGTTTTTGGACTCTTTTTAAAGATAATTTAATTTTGAACAACTTTTCTAAGTTACTTTTTCTTGTATTTTGCTTCATTTGAAATTTGAAAATTTCAAGTAGTCTCTCAGCTCGCCTCCTCTGAGATGTGATTCATCTGACAGGCAGGTCAGAGTTCAGATGCTTGCAGGCAGGCATGCACGCACACACACACAAAGATGTGTCGGCATGCAGCTGCGAGAGCAGTCGTTAGTCTATCTTCTTGGATGCTAGTGCAATACTCAACTAAAACTAGAAAGGCACTGCTCCGCGACAGTTTGACGACACAGAATATCCCTAATTAATTTAAATAACAAATATTCAATCTGTTATTGTGTGATAAAACACTCTGCAAAATTGCCAGTAATTTTGTTAAAGTAAATTTTTATTACTATAAATGTCAGTTGGCCAATATTTAAAAGAAGTTGGATCCTGGCGTATCACTCCACCTTGTGGCTTCAACAGCGCACGTTCGCCACAGGACAGAGGAGTTGAGGGAAGTCTCGTGTCGTCAGTGTTGAGTGGATCTGCAGTACTATGTAAGGCAGTCTTGAAAAGATGGCTGGGCAGGGCGGATAATAAAGTGGGGCTGTGCAAGGAAACCAAAGGGACACTGGCACAACTAGAGACTGCCCCTGTCGGCACTTTATTTTCTTTATTTGTATACATACAAGTATTAGCAGAGAAGTATTGTAACCTCTGTAGTAAGTCAGAAAAGAGGGACTAGTAACTTGTGAAAGCTTTGCCTCTAAAGTTATTTGTTACGTTGTCAGATCACATGTATGTTGGGAGGAATATTGTGCTTCAAGTAGAGTAGTGGTTCAGATAAACAGTTCAACTCCAGTATGCAAGCTACTTTGTGGCGAAATTACAGTATTCTGTAGCCAAAAAAATTGGTAAAAAATATTTTTTTTTTGTTTGTTATTGATTAAAACATAAGTTCATTTTTTTCGTTTGTTTTGAGGCCAGCAGTCTAGTGCCAGAGAATTGTAAAAAATCTGTATCTTGCAACAAGTCACGTTATAAGCAAAAGCCATGCTGTGAAAACATATAGAAGTGCAGATCAGCAAGTATTCAATTTTATTAGCGAGAATTTCCCGCTTCACTCAAATGATTTCCTGGAAACATCGTCCGCACTGTTAAAGTTGTACTTTGATTTAACTAAATGGCCTAGTAATCTCACCTCTGAGCATTCGGGCAAATACAACTCAGACACTTAAGCCTCCAACAACATCTCAGGCAACGTGATCTTCCATCATAGGGACGGTAGCTGAGACGGCTGCTACCCAGTCACATTAAATTGTGGCTACTCAAAACAAGGACAGTGCCATTCGTCTGCTTGGTCAACAAAGAGGGAGACAGAGAGAACACCAGTTCATCATCACATCACACCAAAACCCCCCCTCCTCCCTCTCTCCTTTTAATAAAGTGGAAACTGAGACAGAGTGTTTACATTTAATTAGTTTTATGTTGTAACTGTGTCTATTTGGCATTGGGTTGCAGGCAATGTTTCTGTTTACGACACATTATTTTCCCCGAGCATAAAAAAATGGACATACTCTCGCCTACCACATATTTATTGGTGTTTGGGTGTTTACCTGGTAATTGTGTGCGATGCATGGATTCCCAAGAAGTGGACAGACGTTGAAATATTATATGAATTTTAATAATAACGTACTTTTGCGATCGCAGACATGCTTCAGTCTTCCCAGTTCCAGGCAGGTAAGACAATGTGTTGTTTGACTTTTGCTGTGCCATTGACAGAGAGGGGAAATGGTGATGTAGCAGAGAAAGGGAACTTAGTAGTGTTGCTGGGAAATATTCGAGAAGCTTCTGCTCTTCTGAACTTCAATCACCGATGCGCAACACGGGTTTCCAACCGACTTTTAATTTAAATCTGGATCCCAATACCTTCTTGATAAAATAGGGAAATGAAAGGATTAATATAAGACAGGATTTTTTGTGGGTTTGATAGACAAGCTTGGGGAATGATGCTGCTAGTTTTAAGTTAAGTATTGTATTATTGTGGTTAGGACGAAGTAGCTAGGATGTTAGGAGTTTCAACTTGCAAGTAGTAGTCGTGGTGGTGGTGGCGGTGGTAGTGATGGTGGCGGTGGTAGTGATGGTGGCGGTGGTAGTGATGGTGGCGGTGGTTGTGGTGGCGGCGGTGCTGGTGGCGGTGGTGGCAGCGGTGGTTGTAGTAGTAGTAATATGCCATTTGATTGGCAGTAGGAAGTTAAGTTCTCTTAATTTTTGTGATAGTATTTGCTGCGCCTGGATCATTTTCTATTTTCACTCGTGTTTGCAGATGTTTGCGAAGAAATTAACCTTAAAATTTAAATGGTTATGCAGCCTATGATTTTCCAGAGTTTGTGATACAGTAGGTATGTTATTTAATTCCAGGAAATGAGTGAGCTTATTAATTGTAACTAGCATGAGACAATATTATATGTATTATGATATTTCATGATAGTAATATTGTGCCTGAGATTATGACCGGGTTTTGCCAGGTGCTCTGTTGAGGTGTTCCAAACCTAGTAAACAAGAGTAGATTGTAACAGAATGTTATACCAAGTTGTACAACTAAATATTCAATTCTGTACATATTTTGTTTATTGAAAATTTAGTCATGCTTAGGCAATTGTGTGTACCTGAGTAGCAACAAAATATTTGGAAATTTTATGTAATTTCTGAAATGATGTTTCGTAAACAAATGAATGAATATTAAATTTTGTGTAATAATGAATACTGTACTGAAGTTTATATAATAAATCTTAGATGTTTTATGGTGATCTCTTTTAATCAGAAAAAGAAAGATAAATAAAAAAGTATACAAATATTAATATATTACAATAATTTTGTTTGCTTAACACACGTTTCATACGTTTTAGACAAAAGAAAATGGTTGTTTAAGGTTGACACTCCCTAGGTAAATTCCAGGAAAACTAAATGAAAACCAGGGCAGTGTGTTTAAACCCATGTCCCTGTAATCATGAACTGGCAACAGGAAGGTCTCACATGTCTCAAAGTTTACAAATTTCAACGAGTTCTAAGAATACTGCAAGAACATTTAAAACCTTTTAAAAAAATGGCACCAGTCAAAATAAAACTAAATTTCTTTTTATTATGTGCACACAATAAGTACATTCACAGTATGAAGTCTCAAACCATACAATGCAAGGAGTCAAGCAATACCTTCACAGCATGAAGCCTCCTACCATACAATGCAAGGAGTCAAGCAATACCTTCACAGTATGAAGCCACATTCCATACAATGCAAGGAATCAAGCAATACCTTCACAGTATTAAGCCACATTCCATACAATGCAAGGAGTCAAGCAATACCTTCACAGTATGAAGCCACATTCCATACAATGCAAGGAGTCAAGCAATACCATCACAGTATGAAGCCTCCAACTATACAATGCAAGGAGTCAAGCAATACCTTCACAGTATGAAGCACACATTCCATACAATGCAAGGAGTCAAGCAATACCTTCACAGTATGAAGCCTCCAACTATACAATGCATTGGAGTCAAGCAATATCTTCAAAGTATGAAGCCTCAAACCATACAATGCAAGGAGTCAAGCAATACCTTCACAGTATGAAGCCTCCTACCATACAATGCAAGGAGTCAAGCAATATCTTCACAGTATGAAGCCTCCAACCATACAATGCAAGGAGTCAAGCAATACCTTCAC
>PNEQ01073186.1:0-10039 GCA_003012365.1 Medauroidea extradentata | reverse complement strand
GTGTATTTCATAGCTTTGTGAGCTATTAAATCCAGTACTTAATTTAACTCTTTTATTTGTAATTATAGACCTCTATCCCAAAGAACTCATGGGAATTGCCCACATATAAAGTTTGTGTGTTCTCAAACTTGTAACAATATATATATATATATATATATATATATATATATATATATATATATATATATATATATATATAATATTTCAACTGGTTTAGGAGATACACACTATTGATTGGAAACATGTATATATTTTAAAGGCTTGTGAGTTGTAATTTCACAAAATCCGGAAAATAATATTTAGATATTTACGTAAGCATCACTCTGAAAAAAAAAATCACCTCGAAATCTTAACTGGTTCAAAAGGAATCAAAGATTAACGAAAAACACAGTTCAGGCCCACGGCTTTTCATTCCTTTAATTTTAGAATCCCTTCTTAGTAGATGCCTACGGTTTAAAGGGAATCTACCCTCAAAATTTTATTGTTCTAGTTCCAGCGGGCTCTGCATTCATGAGTGAGTGAGGACACTTCATTTTATTTATATAGATATGTAAAACATAGATTTACCATCAGTTATAATTCTGTAGCTTAATCACGGGAATAAAATTTAGCAATGTTATAAGTATTTTAAAATATACACTTTTCCACGTATTACCATACATTTGAGGTAACTTCCACGACGCTAATTTAATATACAATTGTGTAACATTATGTTTTAATTATTCCTGATTGTAAGACTTCCCGATAAATTTAAATTTCAGGAATCAGCGTTTTACAAAATTATAAATTGTATATTGTGTATTGAAATGTATATAATTAGTAATGCTGCAGGAACAAACTTTTGGTCTGATCACTTTAGATAAATAACACCTTTTTTATAACTTTATTGGGCCAACATTTCAAAATTAAACTACTTAATTTCTAAATAATTTAATTTTCATAACCTTGCGTGTTTGTGGTATTTGGCAGGAAGAGTGAATATTTCTGAAGATTCCGCACATAAGCTTGATTTTGTAAGTTATTATGGCCCATAAATGGCATATAACTGATGTTATACATTTACCTAATTACTGTAAGAGCGCTCGCAAGGTGCAACTAAAATATCACGTTTGGTTCACATAAACCGTATGTTTCCCAAAATTTGAAATATTACTTAAATATTACATGGCTTTGCAGTTAAACATCATGTTTTCTACTAAGCATAACGGAAAAGGTTCATAGTCAGAGAAATCAGATGAATTGGGTTAAAAGGATAAGAATATTGCTTGGAATGACACAGTCATACTGAATAGTCTTATGATCGCATAAATTCTTTTTTAATTAAAGTAGACTAACAAAGAAACAACCTGCGTAAACACGCAAGTAAAGATTCCTCCACTGAAGATTGGGCAACAATTTAACTACTTTTATCTATTTTAAAAAGTAAGCATTTAAAACCTTAGCTACAATGTCACTTTTGCATTTTTACTTCGGAGCCTACCCGTATTTTCGTATTTTGGGATCGTGCCGAACGATAGCAATGGTCGGCGGGTTTCATCGGAGTTCTCACGTTTCCCCTTGTCCTTTAATTCCGTCGTTGCTCCATACTCACCTCATGTCATCCGTCACCAAGGCTGGTAACCTCGCTGCTACGCGCTGATCTAAATCTCCCCACTTCACCATTTTTTCTTGTGTGCTGAATAAACTATGCAACAGGAAAACATGACAAATATAATAGTTTGTTGTTTTGTTGTTTCCGTATTTTTGTTTGCTCACTGGATACTGTGCCAAAGCGTCCAACTGGCCTCATTATTTCCCATGAAGACGTCTGGTTTTGAGTACACTGTAATGTCACAAGACTTCACTATTAGTTCTTGTTATTTATATATATATATATATATATATATATATATATATATATATATACACACACATACACACACACACACACATATATATATATATATATATATATATATAATGTTTGCTTGTGTGTGTTCATAAGACAGGCGTACGAAGGTCCAAATACTATCATGTCAATGATACAAGCTTCGTAGCGTTATGTAAGTTGTGTAATTTGTGTTAAATTATGTAAAAAATGGTGTCATTTCACTCAAGAAAGATGGTATATGCGTTTATGGATAAATTTTGTAATTTAACTTCTGTGAAAAATCTGTTCACTGTTTTCGTTTATTAGTAAAGCTACCTCTGTTTGCCGAACTAGAAAAAAATTTCATGGCCTTCAACACAAACTACTAAAAGGTTATTTTTCCGCCCCCTCATCTGAGGTGTGCTGTTCACGGCAACCACTGTTGTTTTAAAAATCATGGCCGAACTAGGTTTAGATATAAATCTGTGGATGAAAACGAATGCGGAAGCGCATAGTTAACGAACGTAAACTAGCCAAGCTTCCGTGGAAAGATTCCAACTGACGCTACGAACTAGGAGACACCAAGGCCGGCTGTAGATAGTTTCACGTCAGCAGTGCCGTGTCATAGAGGAGAGTAGAGGCGGCCTGCGCATGGAATCTCTCGTTGCTTCCACCACAGAAGTGTGCGTTGGCAGGCATGGAAGATTTCAGAGAGAAACAAATGAAAATGTAACAAGAGAGATGATGGAAAACGACGGACGTAACACCTTCTTTGTCTGTGCGACGGACCATGAGTTTCACTCGAGTTGGAAAAATAATTTAGGCTGTATTACAGTCCGGGACCATTTACTTCCTCGTAAGTAATGAAAGTTGAATATATAAACAGATAGTAATTACATAAATTTGACTTTGGTGGTGAAGTTTATATATGTATTTTATTTTAAATGGTTTATTTGCGTCCCAGGGTTTTATGCCTTTAGGCTTAGTAAGGGACGGCTTACGAACTATCCCATGTAGGGATTCGAACCCAGGACCTCTGACACCGTAGGTCAGATTGATACCAACCACGCTACGGACGCCGGCCTGGTGGGGAGGTACATGAGCAAGAACAGCAATCTAATGCTGTTCAAGTACTTATTAAATTCGTCACATTGACTTTACAATTTTCAATCATTTTATGTGACGAATACAGGTCACACTAACACTCCAGACGCACAACGGAGTGGGTAGAGTTGATATATGATGAGCCACTTTTAGATGTTTTATTCAGTAGCCTACGGGCATTGAAAAAGCGGGGTCACGCTACTATAAGTTTTTATCGTCGCAACTCGACACCTCACCATAGCAGCTCGTCACGTCGTAGAAGGGAATGTGGCTCTTGTAACAGCCAACATACACCACTACTAACTGAAAGTTTGCATAGGTATAAACTTGGTATCGTTGTAATCAAGATTAATGCAGCTATTTGCTGAAAACGAAATATTTGATCGCCATTAAATTATTTATATTTTTACTGTACCAAAGATGTCACTAATTTACAATACAAATTACATGATTTTCAATAGTTTTTTTTTCATAACTTATAACACGTATCTCTCGACACCTTATTTAAGTGTAAATGACTTAATTTCAGTAAGTCTGTTGGTTTTAGTGGGGTCACATGCTGTCATAGTATTGCTAATTTTGACATTGACATGCCGCTATGTGAATACTATTCATGCTTAGAATTATTTCGTAATAGGAAAAAGTAATCTCTAGTAATATCTACAATAAACACTATTTCGTACACCTTTATGAAACATGGTATCTCACTTGAGCAGCCTTAAGACTCATTATTTGCATCACTTTTTTTTTGCCAATTTAGGAAACCGAACTGATACACAGGAAAATAATCAAACAATTAAATATCTCAAAAATATGGCTCTGGATCACTCCGAGAAACCGACTTAGGGGAATGAAACCTCAGAACCAGTTAATGATCCATATAATCGAGTGTAGAATTAATCATGTTAAATTTTACGTTCAGGTAAATTGTGTAAAATTACATAAATTTTCACGATGAAGGAATATTTGCATAGAATTATTCACATTTGCACACACTACGTTGTTAAACGGTTTAATGAATAATGCGCTCATTATTTACTATTTACGTTAGCTCAGCACTTACCTGGAACGGTATGAAATTGGTTAACACATAAATTTTAATAAACTAGCATGTAGTATTTGTAAGTCTACATATGTGAATATTTTTCTATAAATAGAACATACTTATGCTGTCTTGCTGTTGACTTTAAACTAAATTGTATAGTATTTTCTTAAACGTGTTGTGTGTTGGCTATTATGGTATTGAAATTTTTGTTTTAACGAACATAAATGTCGTCATTAATGTAATAGTCCTCCTGCTAAAGGGATGGTACACCATACTGACATTTATGACTGTAATAGAGCAATAGATATCGTCAAATAAAAATTCTACGCGTATTACAAAATGCGTTTTGTCGAGTTATGCAATGCTTTTCTTAAAACGCACATTCCGCAAAGCCCATGTGGTTATGCAACTACTCAGGCACTGTTACTACAGGGGTGGCGGTGGTCAGGCGGCCACATATCTTTACTCCAACGTAGGCGATGCGGGTTCGATACCCGGTGGAGAACAAGTATAAAAATCTGATGGCCGCGTCGTTAAAATACCCTCTGGCGAAATGTTTCGGCAAATCTGCGACAATTAGTACGGTGAAAAGGTGGGGGGAGAGTGCAACCTGTGTAGCACTCTGGTACACTCAGAAAGGCGTGTTGTGGAGTCGAATGCGGTACATGTGCCGTTTGAACACTGTTTTACAACAGCGCTGGAGAACGCTAGTTGTGTTCGTGTTTGTGAAGGTAGAGGCCGTGCTCTGGGTTGTTGTGGAATGCTATTCGCGGTCCGAACTCGCTGAAATTTATCTTGTGTATGGTGAGGTGGTGGCTAATGCACAAGCAGCACAACGCTTGTACAGAGAGCGATATACGAACAGAAGGCAGCTTCGTCACACAACGTTTACTACACTGCACCGCCGGTTGCGGGAGACTGGCCAAATGGATGTGACGAGACCAAATGCTGAGCGTCAGCAGTATGTACGAACGGTACGTACCGAAGAACAAGGCTGCAAATTGTTGAAAACAATCCAACCATCAGTACGCGTACTGTCGCCAACAGGATTAACATCAGTCAGCGTACTGTTGTGCAGGTATTGAAAAAGCAGACGCTGCATCCATATAATTTGCAGAGGGTGCACAGCATTGAGCAGGCCGACTTTCCGAGGCAACGCCGTTTTGCAGAATGGTTCCTGCACCAATTAAAGATGGTACCTGGTTTTGCAACGAACATTATCTTTACGGACGATGCGTTCTTCCAACGGGATGTCATATTAAATTCACGCAATAGTCATGTTTAGTCAGATGTTAATCCGTATGCCACATTTACCCGCAGTCACCCGCAGCGATTCGGCGTCATTGTGTGGACTGGTATCACTGCTGGTGATGTGTTAGTAGGGCCGTTACTTCCACCCCGCCTCGATAGCCACAGGTATCTTGTGTTCCTACAGGAAACTCTTCCGGAGATATTGGAGGATTTGCCATTGCGATCAAGATAAAGGATATGGTTACAGTAAGACAGCGCCCCAGCCCATCGTGCACATATCGTCCGCACGTACCTGAACAACGCCTTCCCTGGCCAATGGATCGGCAACAGTGGACCAATTGCATGGCCTGCACGTTCACCCGACCTTAACCCGTTCGACTTCTTCTATTGGGGGCTGATTCGGGGCTACGCGTATGAGACCCAGGTGCTAAGTGAAGAAGATCTTGTTGGGCGGATCATCACCGCGGCTGGCAACATTTCCGACAGGCAAGGTGTCTTTATATGTGCCCGGCAAAACATGGTGCGTCGCTGCGACCTGTGTGTGGAAAATGGAGTACATTTAATCGAGCCATTCTTGTAGGTGTCAATGTGTAAATAAAATGGACGGACACACATATACGCTTCTCACTTACCCCACAGGACTCCCCTGCATACAAATATGGGTTGCGGCGTGGTAGAGAGATGTGGGTGGCTCTGAACAGCAACGACTGTCGAGACATTTGTGAAAGGGAGTGAACGATGTGTTTATGGAACAATGCCAGAATGTAAGGGCGGGGGTAACGGATGATCCCCGAGTCAACCTACCGACCAGCGACATTCTTCACGTGTGGCACAATGAAATGATTCCACCAGGTATCGAACATGCATCGCCTATGTTGGAGCAAAGATATGTGGCCGCCTGACCACCGCCACCCCTGTAGTAGCAGTGCCGGATTTATTGCATAACCACACAGGCGTTAGGGAAAGCCACTCCAATCTACCCGAAGATACGTCGGTCATTGTTTTTGGGAAACGGTTGGCCGGAGGTTGTTTTACCAAGGCGACCTTTTTTTTTTTTTTGTTTAACACATGTTCTTTCATAAAAAGGCATCAAACCACGAGACAACGTTGCAGGTATGAAATTCCATACGATCGCAATCTCGCATACCCCATTTTTATACAAAGGAGGTTGATTCGTACCAATATCATGTCGTAAAAAAAACTTTTTATCCTCCAACATGTATCCTTATAATTTTTGCTATACCTCCAGCGGTTTTCGATGGGTTCATTAAAATCTATTCAGCACATCCATTTTCATGTTGTCGTAACGTTCTTAATATGCTTTTCCGGCCAAACTGTTAAATGTAAACCCTACCTAATTTTGCGTAAAGAATTGACCCACAAAGTTTGTCGGTCGAATTCAAACTCACTCTGTATTGTTTTCATGTTGCAGTACACACGACTAGCCTTTACAAGAACATGGTTTGATTCCAGACAGAGATCTAGAATTTTAGATTTCGTTGATTTAGTTTCACACCCATTCTACGAAACGGTGATAAAATAGAATAATATACGCCTCTCCAGTTCTCAACACAATAAATAAATTATTTTAAGAGGAAGAATATATTATAATTTTTTTAATTTACATTCGACAATTAACATTACTGAAAAGACAAGGAATTTTTTTTTAACGATATTCCAGAACAAGTCTTGTGTATGAATTTGGTAAACAAGTAAGATATGTTGATTTATTCACTCGTAAACATAAATATTTGACTTAAATTGCACGGTTGAATAGTTGTGTGAATTATTTCCAATAAATACAAGTTGATCGGTGACGCACAGTTGTAATAACTAGTTCTCAATATACTTCGGAACGACATTAGTAGGACTTGACATCCGAGCTAAACTTACATGTTTTACAGCAAGGACAAACCGAAACGTTATTGTTACGAGGTCTCTGATTACCATTTCCTTGTACCTCTCCGATGAAATAATACTTACTAATCTAGATGGTAGGTCCTCATGGTTATGGAAATATTCTGACGACAGTTTTTCTGAAAATGTTAAATTAGGCTTATCTTAATACAGTAACACATGAAATAATTAGTTAAACGGGCACATTACGTAAATAATTACACATTACTTTAGCTGACCAACACTGTGACCGTAAATAAAACATAGTCTATTCTCCAAAAAGGTTTTTTTTATATCGTACCTTACGACTCTGATACAAATATTGATGACAATTGACAAGGTGGATAGTAATAATTTCATTTTTAATTGGGCATCCGTCTTGTGGCAAGCTACGGCCTCTTTCTCAGGCACTCACCAAACCCCTCCTAAACCACCCCATCCTACTGTTAACAACAACAACTCTTCCAAAAGTAAATTCCACTCACCCCAGACCTCCTAAGCGTAGACTGCCAACCTACTGTAGTTCTATTCTGCTCATCATCTTAATCTTCTCATTGTTATTTCCTCTTCCACTATACTCAGATTTAGTTAATAGGCAGCCTAACTTACTCCAGCCTCCCTCTCCATTCATCACCCTTTACATTCTGCCCAGCCTATCAACATTTCTCCTTTCCTTCAACGAGTTCCACCCCAGTTCCTTCAAAATCACTTACGGCCGAAAGTTCTCTTTGGCCTCACAAATAGTGATGAATTGCCTGGGAGGAGTTACCAAAGAATTCATCCTCGTTATCTCAGAGAGCAGGTGTTGTCTAACCTTAATTTGTGGGAACATTATACTTTCTTGGCTATTAACGTGTGTGGACTTTTTACGGTATATTGCACAGTAAATAAGAATAATTGAATTTTTAATTTTAGTAAGCTACGAGATTTTTCACTAGCAAGGACATACCGAAATATTATTGTTACGAGGTTATCGCAAATAACGTAGGCATATTATATGCAAATACGCTTTATGAGCTGCAGTTATTTTGAAAATGGTTGCTGAAGTAATTCTTTTGTAACATCGAAGGGTTTTATTTTAAAAAGGGCAAATTACTGTAAATAAGTACCCTTGTTTTCTATGAACACATGTTACACTGTTTTTTATCGTTTCAAATGCAAGATTATTTATCTTATACATCCCACGGAAATACGTTAAAAAATTAGTTTCGTACTTTTCTTCCCCTTCTAAATTTAGATCACAGTTCGTTCAGTTTCGTTTCGCTGTCGTTTTGGTTATGTCTACTGGTTACATTTTTGCGCCAATTGCCAAGTTTCGTCTGCTAAAAGCGTCTTACCCTGCTCTCGAGCAGGGTTAACCGTAGGATGTTCGATATCTCACTCTCGCTTGACTTATTGAACGCTGGAAAACGTTACCCCCACGGGTTGCTGTTTGAGTGACTTAAGCTAAATGTTGCCGTGCCGATGCTAAATTCGTGAATTAATACAACCACCTCAATCCAGTGATCACACGTGTCAATAAATAACTGATAAGTGTGACTCAGTAACAATCGTCGTTAGATCATACTTCTGTGCCACGGTATGATTCTAGACATCGCCCGATTTCTGCCTGGTGATGACTTCAACGCACGCGTGGAACAGTGAAGTCTGATGTGTGTTACATATATCACACACACTTTCACTGTTTAAGGGTGCGTGGTATATAATTCAGCCCTAAAAGCATCAGTTTATAATTGTTGGTTTCACGAAGCTAATTAAAAAAAAAAAAAAAAAAAAAGCAATCCTAGACAACTTTCTGAGCAATAGTTCTTCTCGATTAACGTATATCTGAAGAACGATCTATGGCGCTGGTATCTCGTACAATTAATTGTGGCGCAAGATATCACGCTTAAAAATTGCATCAATATGGATAAATGTTCGGTCACAAAGTTGGCAAATATAATTATCAAGGATTGTTGTTTTGAAGTTTTTCTGTATTGGCATTCAAAAAGTGTAGATCTCTATTCAGTATTTATCTACCACGCCCTCTTAAGATATTTAACGTAATGTTCTCGCAAACTGCGGTACGGAGTGTAATGGCTAGTGGCACGTCATTTGTGCAAAATAATCACACTGCTTACTTAGCAAGTAAACCCTTAGATGTCTAAATTATCGCGGATTGAACATATTTGCTTTGTAAAACATTGTACCGATACTCTGAAATTAATCTCACATACTCCATTGTTTACTTGCAGTAAACATGAGTTTTACTTCTACTTTTAAGGTGCGCCCTAAGACAACTTCTTAGTCTTGTTGACGTTAATATTTTCTCTTTATCTATATATATAAAAATGAAAGGTGACTGATCGACTGACTGACTGACTGACTGACTGACATATCAAACTGCAGCCCAAACCACTTGACCTAGAATCGAGAAATTTTTTGTGGGGGTTCCCTTCAGGTCGTAGGCGAGCACTAAGAAGGGATTTTTCGAAATTCGACCTCTAAGGGGGTGAAAAGGGGTGAAAAGTGTTTCCGAAGAAACGTCGATAGAGCTCGAACCCGACTGCCTATCATCGTGATTTTTACTTTAATAGGACACTCGTAAAAATACATATTAGCCAATTTAAGGATTTTTCGAAGTTCAACTTTTAAGGGGCTGAAAAGACGTTAAATGTGTTTCCAATCAACTATCGATATCTATCGAACCCTTCGAGATAGAGAGTTGATATTCACTTCGAAATATTGCTTACGTAAATACCCAAAAAGTAGTTTTAGGTTTTTTTGAAATTCGACCCCCAGACAGTAAAAAGGGGCAAAATGTGTTTTTAATGAATCGTCTTTATCTTTGAAACACAATTGGCTATCGTCGTGATTTTAACTTTAATTGGTTACTTTTACAAATGTCTATGGCA
>PNEQ01073185.1:0-10038 GCA_003012365.1 Medauroidea extradentata | reverse complement strand
TCATATCGTCGTACCAGGTCTAAGCAGAACTGCACAAACGTGAAAGGTAAGTACTCATTTCATAAAACAAGCCCTCCACATATCGCTGCTCAATAACAGACATTGCTATAATTTCGATGTAGAATAAAACCAAATGCGTAAAAATAACAAACGTGACGGGAGACAAATGAGATGCAGGTCGACCATTGCGTCTCATCCTTTTTGCTTATTTTCACGACGATAAACGTGGTACTTTGGGTAATGAAATCTAAAAAACCGTTCAGTATTATTCTACAAAAAATTCAGCTACAAATTATAACATATAAGTGTCAAATAAGTGCAGCGAAATTTTGATATGAGTATTAGGTAGCAATAAAAAAAATATTTTCGAAATCACTGCAAAACTCCGTAACAAGGCCTTAATCGTCCCTCCGTCGGTAACGTGACCTTCAGCCAGTCACAAGCTTCGAATATTTCCACCCTTCCGTCTTTCGAAAGCTCGGCAAGCTCTAATTTTTGACGAATGAATGCACAGTCTTCTAAATAAGGCGGCTGTTGTGTTAACCATTTTCTTGTTAAGAATGTAATAGGTTTATAAAAGTATACCATTGCTTACGGTTTGTCGCTGAAACATGTAAAAACGTTAAACATGCAACCCATGAAGACAACAAGACAGTTGGTCGTAAAGAAAACAACTGATGTACTTGATGAAGAAATAATAATAATACTTTCTTATTTATCAAGAAACTCCTAATTGGGAGTCCAGTCATGCTACATCATAACAGACAGACGTAAATGAAAAACAAACGAAAAGAATGAAACATTGAATGTAGAATTATAATGAAATTCGACACACAAATTTGGCAACATACAATTAATTATAATACAACAAACGAACAGAGCAGTCAGAAAGGAATACCCAGAAATTCCGAGTTGAAAATTCCGTCAGATTGCTAAAAAATAAATGCCAACAAAACGTTTGTTAGAACACATTATAATTTCCTTTTGTGCTAGTACAATATACGTATATAGCATTACGAGTAATGTATACTGTACAAAAACGCTAGAGCAAAACCCCAAAAATTAACATAGTAATATTATTGCACAGTGAAAAAAGTTCTCTCACATAACCGCTGCTTTTTGCATTAATCTAGAGCTAACTGTATGCAACTAAATTTCAAGTGTTAAAAATGTATCTGTTTAAAAGGCCTAGTAACTTAATTCAAAATTATATAATTGATTCCATACCTCAATTACTTTTTCTGGCGACGTTTTTACTTGGTAAATTACTCCAGACTTCTCGTTCAATAAAAATACTGCAGTCAGACATCTTATTTTTTGTGAAAATGCACTCATCACGCCTTACAACATATTTTATTTTATGTACACATGTCGGAGTCTGTGTTTGTACTACTGTTGTTGCACTACTATGTACTCTGCGGCGGCTATCTACCCTACTCCCGAGCAGGGTAGACGTGAGTGGATCCGGTGGCGAGATAAGAGTTGAATATTTAGAGATCTTGAGGGCCGGTAGAGCTTTATCGCATGACGTTCTTGCCCGATTTCAGAGTAATGTCTACTCTATCTAACGTTGTTTTCATAGCGGCCTTTAGTCAGTGTCGGGCACGCTGGCCAACACAAAAAAAATACCATTCGCGACTGTATGAAATCAAATTAATAGCAAAATTCAATACAATAGATAATTTTTCATAATATTTACGTCGAGGTTTGTTACCGAACTCTGTAACACAAAAACAGAAACGTTTGTTATATCTGTGTATTATATTGTAAAAATTAAAGCAAGGAAAGTCTTATGAAGATAAGTTGATCAACTTAGCTGTGAAAATACAAAGTTATCCATTATTTTATGGTATCTGTACATGTCAGTTTTAAAATCCGAAATTAAGTTACACGCCTTAGTTTAGTCTTAATTCACCTGTTGCAATAATCACGCCTGATGGTCATCGTCATAATAAATTCATCCTTATACAAGATACACCAAGAGACTTGCCAATACATTGTTTGCCGACACCTACGAAACATTTGCTGTTTGATAACTATCGGGGTATTGTAAATATATTTATTTTTTGGTAATGGAAACGGTCGGATTGGCATGTCGGAACAAGCTCATCGTAATACTGGAATCACCAACTACACATACCCGATGTGCGCAAAACTTAACAGCCAATTAGATACAAGATACGTCTGACGTCTATACAACGAAACATGTCGAACGAACAGCAGTTTTTGATTAGAAAAAAATCGTCGTGTCGTGTTGCACTGCTATCAGAACACACGGTCGTATGAAATTAATAAAGTCAGTCTATTTTACGTATGAGAATAAAATCCATCACGTGTTCCCGTCTTCTGGCAGGGTCACAGTGTGGGTGGCAGAATGCGGTATGCAGGCTGCTCGACAAGCGAGATATGCCTGCCACCCTCCCCCCCCCTCCGGCAAGAAGAATTGATGAGGTGGAGATGAGTGTGGAGCAACAACGGAATAAGAGATGAGTTCCCCGAGAAAATATACCGGCCATGTTTCCTACATTCGAGAAACCACAGCCCGTACCCACCGTGGATCGAACACGGACCGCCTGGGTGGGAGACGAGAGGTCTGACCCTTTGACCACCACTATATGTACATTTATTAATCTCGTGAACATGGTTACTATTACATTTACGTAGTCTGACAATATTGTGCGTTCTGCGATTTTCGTTATTGCTTTGTTCGCGCGGTCGGCACCGTCTGTAACCTCTACATGAAAAAGTGTAGCAGGTTCAGCTAGATTCTAGTGGATTTTTTTTTTTTTTGCGAATGTGAGGTACAGTGTTTAGTAAATTCACAGTTTTTAAAACCGATTCGGTTATTTTTTACTATCGGGAACGACGAAATTGGTACAGGGCTCTGAAGTTATATATACTCTGCTTCATTTAAGTTTAGTAGAATTTTACAGCTACTTATGGGCAGTATTTTTTTATATTTTGTTATTTGTAGCAAAATGCAAGATAACTTTAGTTCTTAAATGAGCCGGAAATGCCCATTTCACAATTTATACTACAAAATTTGACTTGCATTGTGCCACAAATCATAAAATATGCCCATAAGTAGCTATATTATGTTACAAAACTTATAGGCCTATGAAAGGGAGTACATTTTGAAATTTACTTTTTAACAGAAATTTCAACTGTTATGATACAAAATCTGTTATATAAATATTACACTACTTGAGAAAAAAAAAAGGAACTTCACTTTTCCGGGTTTAACAGAACACCGGCTCACGAGTGCAGGGTAGGTAATACAAGGTTTAAGCTTCCATCATACAAAACATAACTTGAGTAATGTTTACCCGTGATAAGGTTAATTCTACTGCAGGTTAGAAAGATCAATGTTAAAAGTTTGGCACAGGAAAAATTTCTGCTGCTTGAGCGCTGGTATCGGTAATGGATGCAAACTTACCAATCAGAGCTTTCCTGAATTTTAAGTTACATAAGTCGATAATTTTAAACGCGAAAAGGGTTTGTTTAAACTTTAAAATTGAATTACATGACTGCTATAAAACGCGAAATTGGTTTGTTTAAACTTTAAAATTGAATTACATGACTGCTATAATTTTCAAGCCTATTTAAATTAAAATTTACTACGGTTTCGTATTTATCTGGTCCTTTAGCGATAGCAGCGAAACTAGCGGCAGAATTATTCCCTGTGCCAAACTCTCCCATAAGAAAACACATTTTCTTTCTAACCTGTAGTAGAATTAAGGGCTTGTTCCCGAGTTTTTTTTTTCAGACTGGTGCCAATAACGCAAATATTTTTTAACCAAAAGTTTTGAAAAAATTTGAATAAATGTGCAATAACACGATGCACAATACTGTGGACGCGTTTTTAAAATAATATACCATTCGCCTGTTAAAAAATAATTTTCTTAATTTTTGCTTATTTTCACGACGAAAAACGTGGTACTTTGGGTAATGAAATCTAAAAAACCGTTCAGTATAATTCTACAAAAAAATTCAGCTACAAATTGTAACATATAATTGTCAAAACTGTGCAGCGAAATTTTGATATGAGTATTAGGTAGCAATAAAAAAAATATTTTCGAAATCACTGCAGAACTCCGTAACAAGGCCTTAACCTGCGTGTTAGAATACGAAAGTCGCATTTTGGCGCTTAAAATGAGTCATTATCTGTTTAAAATTTCCACGTTTCACCCGTGAGAACAGCGGAGCGATAAGAGCCATAGTACCACGCTCGACTAAAAGTATATTGCCTATGATTACAGCGCGCAAAATTAGCATCAAATGTTTTCGTTGTAATCTTTTTCCTATGGGACTTTGAGAGATAAACATAACATTTTATTTATTTTTTCTACTGTATGAAGTAAAGGCCAACGCGTGCCTCTCGCTTTGTACTTTACGAATTCAGCAGGTGGTATTTTGGGAATTACAGCAGCCTAAACAAGCCGTATATAGACATCTTGAGATGCTCATAAATCATGTTTTTTTATATAAACATAGAACCATAGTTTCAAGTGTATGTTCTTTTCGTAGATAAATATATCATGATCAAGTTAAGCGGTTTCGTGTAAAAAAAATAATACACGTGACACGCTACAACGCCGTACTTGCGCCAGGCGAGGACTCCTCTTAAAAATGTGAACAGATAACATAAACAAAACCACCTCAATTGAATACACAAACACGAAACGAATATTACATGACGTAATGTAAATAACGTAAAGTGCAAAAAAAAATGTGCTGTAGATGTTGAATTTACTAAAATATTTAAAGTGTAGAAAATATATAGGCATTTTTCCTTTATTCCCTCCATGTTAAAACCCTAAACATCATTACAGCGCTTTCATCAAGATCCTGATGAGCGACAAAATCTGGCCACGTGACTGAGAAAACATACCCAACTCCGTTGAGCTTTTGTAAACACCTATGAGGACACCATCCACAACGCTGATACGCGAAGAAGGTTGTTTTACTACCATAGTAACGTGTATAAATTGGTTGATGGCATGGAGGTAATATTGGATGGAGTGGCATCCACCATACATCGCCAGGATAGTCATGTGAAGCATGATCATCTTCGAACTGCGCATGCGCATAGCGCTTTTTTTTACGTAAGTCGCCATATTGTGGGTGGCATAAGAACAGCAGAAAGATATGCAATGTAATGCTGTACGACTGTACGCACTAAAAATGTAAACATGAAATTATTGTTTTACGTAACCAGTAAGCCTTAATGAAGAACAGTACCAGGCGGGACGGCACAGTTTTTAAATGCTAAAGATATGGCAAGTTATCTCGTACTATATGTCTACACATTATAAACTTGATGAAAGTAAGTAAAAGTTTCTTACCTGCGAAAAGTTAATCCTCCGCAACTGCCGAATATGTTAGTGCAGCCGAAAGCTGCACAAACTTTCACCATAATTGTGTATTTAAAGAAAAACTAAAACAGTTCATTCAAGTCAGTTAAATGTTAAGTGTGTACCTTTTTGCCACTACTGCGTCGTCTGCTAGAGGCTTCACATTAGCTAAAACGCTTCCACTACGTAGACTATTACCTCCATGGTTGATGGTCGTCCAACCTCTTTTCTCAATACACCTACAGGAGCAGCTGATTGTACTCCGTCATATTGTTAGGGGAACAAGCTATCAGCTTGACTTCAGTCACGGTCGCAGAAGAACAGGTCTGGACACTTATCTACCAATGTATTTTGCTTGACCCCCTTGATGTTTGGCTGCAGTTTACCAAGTTACCGAGAATGTAGTGCTTTACTGGCGCTGCAGTCAGGGCGGTCAGGCTCAAACTCCGCCCACTTTTTTCTAATATTTACATTATAAAGTAAATAAAGATTGCTGGGGCCATGCTTTAGGATTGTGAGCGAAGGAAGTATTTCATAAATGGATAAAGAATACGTTTTGATAAATTGTTGTTTATCTTTGTGGGAGGGAAGTGGGCGGAGTTTGAGCCCGACCGCCCTGACTGCAGCGCCAATAAAGCACAACACACTCAGTAATTTAGTGAATTGCAGCCAAACAACAAGGGGGTCAAGTTTCCAGGCGAGTGTCCAGGCCTGTTCTACGGCCGTGGTATAGGCTTATATATAGGTCACTCGGGATAAAGAGAGCACTAAAATTTTAACCTTTGAAAAATATCACAGCCGCTTGGCATGTAATTCAACATTAACTATAGTTGCCTTACTGCTTGTATGGTTGGCAGCAAAGTTACACAATGTAATTGCGTGTAGTTCCTTATTTAAATATAACAATACTAAAACAAGTCAACCGAAATTTATGTACTTGTATTTTATATAATTAATACATTTTTTAAAATAAAACTTTATAAGGTCCTACCGACTGCAGAATTAATCTTACACACCCAAATGCCAAGTGCCATGTTCAGAGAGGTTAGACATTTCCCATCGTTTTCTGTTACGCGCGGAAAGATACGAATTTGCTGACAATAGAACTTAAGGGGCCTCCCTATCCTGCGCCTCAAATGCGTTGCAGCGAGTTATGGCTATTCTTTTTTTTAACGAAACTGTTTAACGCGCTTTATATTTGTATATCTACGAAAAGAACACACACTTAAAATTATGTTCCACAAATTCGGCATGTTCAGTAGAAACATTATTTTCTGGCACCTCAAAACGGCCAAAAATGGCTTTTTCAGACTGCCGTATGTGAAAATCTATAACCGTAGGTTTCTTGAAGCCAATTTACGAAAATTAAACAACAACAATCCTGGACATTAGTTTTAGCCAACGTTTTAAACAAAATTGTTTCCAGTGTTACGAACATCTGAGGCACAATCTCAGACGACGGAACCTCGTGTATTTAACTGCAGCGCAAGAGATCACGCGGAACGAATTAGTATTTCTGTATAAATATGTATTCATAAAGTAGGCAAATACCATTATCTAGGATTGTCATTGAGTATTTTATCCATAATGGCTTCAAAAAAAGCGTTGATGTTTTCAGCATTTATTTAGCTACCACGCACTCTTAATCTGTACGTTTCTCTCTTCTCTAGGCTCACAGAGGTTGGGCAGATGCTCGACACCAGGTGTAACGACACCAGCATTTGTGGTCTACGCTCCAGAGCTCGCAGACGAACGTGACTTGCCCTACTCGAAGCGTAACTCGTCCAATGAACTGCAAGTTTCTAGCATCTTCGAGCGAGAAAGTCTTCGTGCTGCTTAAAACTATGCTTGAAAACACATGGTCAACGAGCTACGACAAAAAATTTAAACATAAAAAATGACTCGCGAATTTTTTAATATTTGGTACACCGAATGTATTTCAAGACAAAGATTTAACTACTCAAATTGTTTTTAATCTCTTCCAATTGGCACCGAGTGATGTGGTGTTGTGGTAACACGTTTGATTCGTATTCGGGAGGACCCGGGCTCAATTCCCGTCTCCAGCCATCTTGATTTCAGTTCTCCATAGTGTTATGAACCATGTAACCCTGGTTCTAACACAGCGAGCAGTAACCAGGCCACCCGGCCAGGAATTCCAAAATATTAAATATAAGTTGCTGCAAACTGCGAGGCAGAACTCCCCACTCCAACAGCGATACGGGTTGCCACACAGGGCACGATAAAGGGGCGTGTCACTCTACCTACGAGGTCTGTCTGCCCCATATCGTCGCCAGGACCACTTCACTACCAAGATGCACCACGACGTCCAGATCTACGACGGGCCAATTGCCGTGGACGTTTCCTTACGTCAACCTCGGCATCATTAACAAGGTGGGACTGTCATCGTCGTAATTAAATTGAGTGGCTTATAAGTATTCATAAATGTATAATTATATATCTAACTATTCTTGCCTCCCTCCGTAAAGAACATCGTAAATGTAATGAAATAGTTGTATATATTGTAAATTAAAGCCGTGCCTGATATTTAGACTGCGAGTCTCACTCATATTGTCAGATTCCCAAATTATATAAATTATAATAAACTGTACGTTTTACATGGAATACTCTACCATCACTAAACAAGTAAAAAGAAGTATATCTTTACGTAAACGTAACAATAGGCGTGATTCCGGAAATCTCTCCAGGCGAATACTGGAACGATTCTTTAACCAACCTTGTGGCCGATTCCTCTCCCAGTCGCTGTCATTGTTGTATATGACCGTTTATTATGACCTTGCTGGCGACGAGACGTACGGTCACATACACATTTGCGAGCCGAGAAGCATGCTCGCCAGTTTGTACGCTGTCCCGAGCGAAATAAGAGCCGCTCGCGACGATCCGAAGGAAGTCAGTTTTTTTTTCGACGAACACAAAGGGATTCACCGTGCTAGTCTGGACGCACTCGCTGCAGGTTCGTGTCAGGGGCATCATTTCAGGTTTTCCTTGTGGATGGGGGGGGGGGGGCAGGTATTTTTTTGGCGGCAGTAACCTTGTTGAATTAGTAAGAATTTCCAACATTCACATCAATAAGCAACAACTAACGCAGCGAAAAGTATTGCGCATGGTTACATTTTGAAGATGATAATGCATCAGTATAGTTACACAAGTTTTTGTTATCGAAATAACCAACATATTTGTTATACACTTGTCATTCTAAATCCAGGGGTAGGGATAATTTGCCCCCCCCCCCCTTTCCTAAATGACGCCCCTGATTTGTGTGTTTAGACAGTGCTCGCGAACCTTCCGTGCTATTTGCAGACTATCATCCGCTCGTTGTAGGCTCCTTGCTGGTTCGGCTGTCCAGTGTATCGCTGGAGGTTCGCTGAAACTAATGTTACAGCGTACACGTTGCGAGCGGCTCACGAGCTATTCGCGAACCTCTCTGCTCGCTAGTGTGTACGCGCCCTTATGAGTTCACACACATATTTTAGGTGGCGGAGGCAGAGATAAGACGAATGTACGGACCATTTGCTCTCACAGACTTCCACTCAACTCTGCCTTCTTAGTAGCCAACTCTGGCGATATTTTCAACCAGCGTTTTTTAGTGTGCATTTAGTGAATTTAATTTAAATAACCTTCAACCATGCACTACGTTCTCTGTAGTTATTTTAATTTTTTTTAAGTCATGCATTTTTTTTTATGGATTTCAAAACAATTTTTTAATGTGAATGGCATGTTTTGATCTATGTTTAAATAATTCGGTCGGTTACATTTACCGCGAGCATTATCTTGGCTTTCTACATAGCATATTTCTATACACAATAACGTATAAGGTAATAAATTTTTTTTCAACGAGGTTAACATGTTGATTTTCCTTCTTTATCAGTCCCTTTACTAAACACAATATTTCACACATATTATGCACTTGCACTTTAAAAAATGTCCTGTGCTGCGACACCAAATAATGTTGACTACTAATCAACGATTACTGATACTTTTCCATACTTACAAAGCACCGGGGCGTTCCACTAGTCTAGTTTTTTAGTTTTGCTTTATAAAATACATTTGGCTTTGCAAATACTTGTCTTTAGCCCTTTATTATTAATCATAATTTGTTCTGCTATTATTTTTTTAACCTAACCAGAACACATAATAACGCAATATGGCGGCAACTTGGCCTCGCCATGGAGGTATTAGTCTATGGAGTGGAAGCGTTTGAGCAAATTTGAAGCCGGCCAACAGACGACGTTTATAGACAAGAGAGCTAGTGGTGGCAAAAACATGTAAACATAGCATTGAGCTGAATGAAAATGTTTTAGTTTTTTGTTAACTACACATTATGGCAAAAGTTTGTGCAGCTCTTGGCCTTACAAACAGATTCGATCGTTGCGGAGGATTATCTTTGTACAGGTAAGAAACTTTTATTTAAATTCGTCACGTTTATAAAGTACATACACACAGCGAGAACTAATTCGGTTTTTTTTAATATTTCTGAAGCAATTGTAAACTGTTGTATTATGATTCAAATAGAGAATTTGCGCGAATTTAATAAGAAAATTACATATTTACATTGCTTTCTGCTATTGTTTTGCCACCCAAAATATGGCGACTCATGAAAAATAACGTCCTGCGCATGCGCAGTTCGAAAATGTTCGAAAATGATTGGCTTCACACGATTACTATT
>PNEQ01073178.1:0-36260 GCA_003012365.1 Medauroidea extradentata | reverse complement strand
AAAAGTTACACCAACTGAAAGCCAAAGTGGTCGTATAGCTGACCCGCCATCTTTGAACGCCATTTTGAGACGGAAAGCTACCGATTTCGATGTCCGCGTCTCGATATTCGTAATCAGCGGTATCAAATTAACAAAATATGTAAGTCTTAGCTTTATGTTCGAGGTGAGCCCACAAATGCTTCTGGCTCATAGTCTATTAGTATCCACCGGAGTTTTCCATCGAACTGTAGGACGCTGTTACTAAATACGGAGGGCAGAGGGCGAAGTACCCTTCCTTCTGTTCCCAAGTACGCCGAACTCCCCTGAAGTGTAGGCCACTTCCCCTAACACTCACTGAAGTAAGAGCCGGGCGCCAACGACATCAGCCTCACCACCACGTCCCTCAAGGACAGCAGGATTGCTACAAACTGAGGCATAGTCATCAGACAACGAACTGACAAGAATTTAATTCATAACTAGAGAAACCTGATAGTAGCGATAAGAGTGTAGCCGCAGCTTGTTTCTATACCTTATGTGCACATTGTAGTCGCCTCATGTTCTGTGATTATAACTCTACGAGCCTTGGCCTTCTACCTGCAAATGAACAGACGTAAAATGTCGTAGCAACATTACCTACTCTTTGTCAGTGATGTTCCTGCACTAAGACATGCAGTCAATAACCAATCACAGGTGCACGTAAGAAATAAAGTCAACAGAAACGCATCGGGAATCTGATAGGTAGAGACCTGAAAAATTCGTGTTTTGTTTTATGTGCACGCTAGAGTTCCAGGAACTATAGGTTTGTAACATGTTCATAATTGGCCGTTGACTTACTCGACACTTCCTGGAAGTAGCTGAGCTAATAATTAAACTGTAACTGAATACAGGCCGATTTCACTGTCAGCGAGCAGCTAATAAACAGTTACTGTCTGTACGATTTCACATATATTCTTGGAAGCTAGCCTGAAGGTTATTGAACCCGCGAATTTTTCAGGTCTCTACTGATAGGGCAATAAATACAGGGAAAAAGAAGTACCACTGGAAAAATTTTGTAGATAACCAAATAACGTGTTTCCTGAAAAATGTGAAATACAACAAAACTGATCTCGTTTGTATCGCATAACAATTCTTGCTGTTTAATTTATGAGGTATGGTATGGATACCTTACATACATGATATCCATAAACAACTGTATAAATAAATACACAACGCTATTACTGAGGAAAACTAGAGATCTAAATGTTACTTGCAAAATGAACAATGGCATTTTACGTGCACAGCATGGCAACATAGCAGAAGGGAGACCTCTTCTTGCGCTACACAATACCTTACTACGACAGTTCTGTCCATCATATCACAGGCTCGGGTTCCAATCCCGAGAAGAGCATACATAATTCTACATTTACTCGACATTACACACCTAAAGTAATACATGGACATGGCGAGCAATAGAAGGCTTACTCTGAGCAGTGTTGCCACATTGTCCATACACAACACTAGCACTTTCGTCTGCGATATATCCCGGTATTTGCGTGGTGTTCTTACCACACGGCGTTCCTGCACATCCTTTAATTATATAAACAAACAATATTCCGAAGACACTAATTTGATTATTTGTCTGAAAATATTTCAAAATACTATAATTTGTGGAACCAACCAAACCGTGCATTTCTACTTAACGTTCACTTGAATTCACAGCTTGACGCTTCATGGGTGTACAAGTACACTGAACGAAACAATTACAACAAAACATTAAAATTACATGCGTTTGACAACTCATTCATATAAAAGCTAGATTCTATTATAAAGAACATCATTATCATAGATGATAAAATATAACAGCACTCTGTAGCAAAGGTCTCAAGTTCTGATCTCGGACATGTTTCAACTACATTTATTCTTTCAATAATCCAAAAGAAAAATTATATGAACAGAAAAACGAATATTTTGCAAAGCTTGCCGAATCTCTTACTTAGGGATAACAAAATACATAGTTTGCTTTCGTGGGAGGGGAGGACGGGAGGTATTGTTGTAACAATGTACTATGTACATTCCCCTGATATTATTGCAGTTATATTTCAGGAACTCAGAGCTACAGTATATAGTGTGACGGTTTCCACACAATTTCACTGCGTGCGGGTTGGTGAAGGGAGGGGTGTGTATATATAATGTGATAGCCAAACCCCCCTTCCCTCGGGTCCTAGACTCTGAAAACAGCATATTTTATGTTACAGAAACAACATGTCTTATTGGCCCTACAACAAACAAATGTGGAATATGGCTGTGTTGGTTTAATGAACAAAACCTTGCAGCCTGAGTGTGAGAGAAGCGTGCAGTGTGGCTGTGCAGAAGTAGCGACACAGAGGCCATCCACCCTGGGCGACAGGAGTGTTAACAGTCTGTTCACACAATACATGCTGAAGACTAACACTTGCAGTTAGCGTGTATGTCTTGTCTTGTACCAGACAACACCTTGTTCAAACATCAACCAGGCGCTAACCACGACTCTCAGGCCATCTTGCCGCCAGCCAATCACAGGGCGCACTACCGCACCAGCCTCAACATCTGTCTTGCAACTCTGAATGTCTTTGTAAGTAGACGCGCTGGTTTCTCATGAAAATAATTATACACCAAACTGTTTGAATACATTATGGCAGAACTGTAACTCTACTTCACGGTCAATGATTGGACGTTTTCTCGATAGTTTCCAGGTTACATCCGCAAATAACATACGTGTAATGTTTCACATGTTGACTAAGGCACTGCAACAAAGTGTGGCTGCTGGGTTGTTGGATGTAGCCACGCCCACACGCTAGTATAACTCCCTAGCACGTCACATACTAACATCGTGCAGCCAGGGTTGTGGGTGACACGCCCGAGCAAGCTAGGTTGTGCTGGTTCCTACGTATAAGCCTAATGTATGGAAATGATGGTTCATCGAGGGAAAACATGACTGTTAGCAGGGTTTCAACGTACGTTCAACTTATGAAAAGATGATTGGCTTTCGATTGTACGTGGAGCTGTTACCCTATTTAACTGAGCCAATAAGAATCCCGCTATTGTAATATGTGATGCCTGTTATTAGTCTGCAGACAGCTACGTTGTACGAGACGTATAATGTACAATCACACGTGTTGTAAGAAACTACCGCGTTTCCAAGGATATGTTGGCACAAAAAAACTGCAACATAACCATCATTAGGGTCTGGTGGTTTTGGTGAAAATATTCTTGCCCACTTTGTTTCAGTGTCTTACGTGCACACCTGCACCTCAACTTCATGATTATTGACAGAGCGTTTTTGTGCAGAGTTATTATTCATTAGACTGTGCCAATCAGTACACGGATAACTGCCACACAACACGTCTGTGATTTGCGGGTTTAACCTCCACACGCTGGGCGTTACGGCATCCAATCACTGACCACATAGCAGAGATGCAGGTGCGCACGTAAGGCACTGACACAAAGTGATGTAAAAATATTTTGGCAAAACTACCGGGTCCTAACCATCATCTCTACTATGTACCGTTTCTTATAAAGTGGCACACGGGAACCTATACTTCACTTCTTGCTGTCTACTTAACAAAAGTCCTCGAGTGACGCTTTCTTATCAGCTACAGGCAACATTCACTGGCACACAGTGTTTTCGTAACGTTGTTTTATTTTCTGTTAAGCCAAAGGGTAACTCTTGTTTCTGTGTTACGAATCAGGCTAGCACTTTTCTTGATAGGAAATATTAAAAGCTGTATATGCATGTACAACGCAGCTGCATCATTACATACGTCATACAATGATAAGTTCACCACTGAGTATCTCGTAGAGGCCAGTTGTCAGAGAGAGGACTGGACAGTGACTAGAGTCATAGAGGCTAGGATAGAGCGCGATATGTGTGCCTGATCACCCTTAGCACTCCCGTATATTTAGACCTCCGCCGTTTAGCCAGGAGACATGAACACACCATATCACTTCTCTTATAGAACATATCCTAGTGTTATCGTATCTGAATAGCCAGTGCAGTTACTGAAACTGTCTCTGTACACAATCATAACTTGTGCAACTGCCTTACGCGCACAACTGCAGTTCTGCTAACGGTTATTGGCACTTACTGGACTGTGCCAGTGAGAATGCAGGTCAGAGATATGCTGGTACAAATACCAACACACTGAGACATTAAAACATCCTATCAATGACCACGAAGCAAATGTGGCATATGTGCGCGCAAGACATTGTAACTATTTGTTGCACAATTATTTTTGCCAAAAATTGGTAGTTCTGATTATAGTTTGCACATTGTGAGTAGATGTTAAGTATTACTAGGATGTGGTTTCATTCAAGCCGAGCAATTGTTGTTAAAGTCTATTTTATGCTAGTTGAGTGTTTCATAATTAGCTTGCCCTACCCACATACAATGTACACAATCAAAGTTTGGAAAATGTCGCACCAGGAAGTCACGAAGAACAATACAGCTGTGACAAACAGACCAGCGCCTGGCCACGTCTGTGTGGTCGCAATACTTGTAGAGTCTCATGTAAGGAAGTTGTCGTGGTTTTCTCGCGGCACTTCAGCTTCTTGCTCCGCCCTCACTCCGCGCCATATCAACACACTCTTCATACTGACCGAGGTCACGTGTGTGTTCTGTACAATCCCGGAAATACGCTAATTATCCGGCAAATGTGCAAACGTGCGGAGAACCACACAACACATATATTAAGAATGTTAATTTATAAGACGAACGGGTGAAAAACGGTTAGATGTAAAGCAATAAAGTTATTTCGTCATAATGAAACTAAATGTTCTAATTTGTACTCTAGTAAAACATTTACAACAATTTTGTGGACGTTTGACACGGATAAAAACTCAAGATTAGCGAAACATACTCTGGTAAACATTTCGCTGCTCCCGACAATATATTACTCTTGTGTAGTAACTTGCCTCACACTGCGTTGAATTCTGGCAACACGTATTATTTTCTACACTTATAACATATTGAATTCTATTTTGTGGCAGACAATAATAAATAAAACCATATGGCATTGGAGGAAAAGACAGTTACTTTAAATGAACAAATGGGAGAAAAAAATTAAATTCTAAATCCCAAGTTCAATTCAAGTATGAGAAAGAGACATCTGCAAATATTGGGCTATTTCCAAAAAGAACTTCCCCGCCATCGGAGTAAGACTAGAGTCAGAACAACATACACTTAATTCATTGTAATGAAGACAATAAACATTACAACTGACATTTATCACCGTGCTACAACTACTTGAATATTATTGTAACAAGATATTGCGTTGTTCTACATATAATTAGCTACCGACGTAATATCACGTGTTGGCAAAGAAAGTGTCGACTGTGAATGTCGGTACGCAAGTCAGTGAGATAAGAGAGAGATATTGCAGTAGTGTAGAGTCATGCTGGCAGTCAGTGATGTAACGTGACGTCACAAGTAGGCAGATAGCAGTAATGGAGCAGAACAAGTGACGGCCGGCTGCACATATAAATAGCCCATGTAGGGACGTTATCTGCGCAGTGTTATTTCTAGAGAGAAGTTATTTAAGGGACTGGTATTCTAAAAGCAGGACTGGACTGTCGGTAGTGCCAAGATATCAGACCGGCATGCAGGCAGGCAGTGCGAAGATAGGGCGACGTATGACATTGTTGGCGGGACTCCATGACGTAGCACCTGGTTGGCTAGCCTGTGTCACGTTGTATGGCCACGTTGAGGCACTGTGCCTGCCTGCCTACATTCTCTTACACCTGGCCACGGTTATTGCAGTCATAGTTAACTATAATATTTGTAAAATTACTGTCTTTAAGGTACTACAAATATAATTAATGTTAATCAATCACTACCTGAAATTATATGACATTAATGGTTTTGCAAATTGTTTAGTTATTTTACAGACATAAAGGATAATACATGGGAAATAAAATACATAGTATAATAATACAGATTCACTCTCAAACATATTTCAGCTATTAACTATTGATGCAATGACATTAAGAGTGTCGCCTACCTGCACGTTACAATCTCAGAAGTGGCAGAACTATAAGGGTGACCTTGAAACGTGCATCAATGCCGCCTCACCTCAACGAGCCAAGCACTGAACTAGCGTGCAATATTCCCACCAATGTACGTTTACTATACGACTTGACGAGCTGATCTTACAATGTTATTGGTGGAAAGCCTGCAGTTAAGTTCAGAGCACGCCTATATCTGAGTTACAAACACTGTATTTAATGAGCATTGTGTCTTCACAACGTCATTGTCTGAAGAGTGCTATCTTCCCGTACATCGGCTCAATGGACACTAGTGGAGTAGTTACGTATAAACCTGTTTACTTACACACTGCGACGCTATTTCAAAGCACGCTAGGCGGCACCCTTAAGTCTACATATTGCATTCACACCGTACAAATGCAAAAGTACGCATACAACCTCACATATATCTACACCCTTAAACTTAATTACAAATATAAATTACATTAATTTCGAATCATAATCAAATTACTGCCATTAACATATAATAACAATCCTTTGTGTTCATTACCAACTTCCTGAAATCTCGTTATACAAAAGTTTTAGAAATTAACGTCAGACAGATTGATCCTAAACACCTTCATTCACACTCGCATATGTACATCAGTATGTACATGCCTTATATAATAGCCTAATTACTACGTTACTTCAAGTATGTTGTTAAACAACACCTACATTTTCGTACAGAGCTCCACTGTACTGCACTGCTACTACAGAATATTGATAATAGAGACACCGGTGTAGAGGGGGGTGGGGGTGCTAGGAGGGTAGGACGTGCATCATCGTACTACTGTCTATCTCATGTAAGAATTCCGTACTTTGACAGCCGATACTACCAATACTTGTAACACGTGCCAAACACATGCCAGAATAACATAACATTTAAAACAACAGGACGTGATCGTATGACCTGATTAAGCAGTAATGGCAGCCCTGATCAACAAATCAGTTAATTTCCATCGCCGACATTGAAAGTAGTGTGTAATATACGTGAAAAATAAGTAAGCATTTTTGGAAGAACCGTATTATAATAACAAGGTTATGTATCCAGCATTAGGCAGTTAACTATTTAATTCGATTCAAACTGCGCGATTTCTATAACTATTTTACAAACAACCGCGCCATTATCAATAGAACTGTACCGGCAACAACACAGGACGCCATTACGTAAGCTTCTCGTTTGTTCGTGTGCGTTTGTGATATTTATTTTCTAAGGTGTTATTATAAATACTATGCATATATTTAATATATTGCAACGCAGATATTACAATACCCGGCCTGTAATCGCCAACGACAACGGGACATCGACGCGTTTCGGAAAAGGGAACTGGAAAAAACGTTCATCTTTGCAGAATCGTGGCACGTCTACAAAAACAATCGCTAGTAAGAAGCAGGTAATTCTTTCAGAGAAAAGTGCTACAGACAAGAAAAAAATGTTACCAGCATTTTATTTTAACGGAATTTGTGTTATATTTGTACGGTTCTTGTTGTGAGCGTATGTGTAAACATGCTTTTTCGATTCGCCGGACTAAATGAATTATTTTTGTACGAAAAAATCCCTGTTTTTTTTTTACGTACGGCAAGTATGTGGTACCATTTAATATCAAGTCCACGTGAGATTTTGTGCCTGTCAGCTGCAAAAGTGTAGGCCTACAAATTACCAAAAGAAAAGGTCAGAAAACTTAAGTCTATGTATTTCCCGGCCATTAAAGTGTATGTGTCTAATCATATATCTAGGGCGTCATGCCGAAAGGGCGTATCAGCTACATACAACATGTTGTTGATACGCCCTTCTGGCATGACGCCCTAGATATGTAACCACAAGATTTAAAGCTGACTTGGGAAATAAGTCCTGCCATTTTCGTTTATTAATTACGCTTTTTGTTGATATATTACTTCCGTTTGGGTTGCGAGAGTGCAAATTTTTGCTATGTAGTCTACAAAAAAATATGTTTACTTTTTTCTGTGAGTCGCACAACTTTGATAACAACACCGATATTTCGAAGGTAGGCTCTACCCACAAAAGGTAAGTTTTTTTTCGATAGTCTGCGACATTAAACTCAACTACTACTTTATGATTTTATAGTGTAGTGCCAAATTAAGGCAACAAGAAAAATAATTGAAATAATGCTTTCATGTATTATATTCATATATTAGTTTAAAGATGTTTGTTTACACTGTCGTATGCTCTAGCAACTTCAGTTTGTTGTAACCTAATGATCTATTATTATTTAAACTTTTAGGTGTCCAGTTGAAATAAAAAATAGATAACTTACCCATACAAGTTTTTTTTGTAATGACATTAAATGTTACAATTTTGAGCATACGTAGGAAAATATACAATAAATTATGTACAATTTTGAGTTGTTACATTAACTGAACCACTGAAGAGTAGGCTATCCATTGCTGCAATATGAAATAATTTTCCATTAAAATTGCCCACCTAACCCTAGTAAGACTTGTGCAGCCAGTATTGAAAACAAATTACCTTACTTGTCTGAGATATAAAATAACCAAAAGAAAATCAAAACACACTTTGGGTATTATTGCAATAATACTATACCTTGACTGTTGACATGTTTTGCTTGATAGCTGGAAAGCACATGGTGGAAGGATAAATAATGTTTTTTGTTTATATTGTCCTACTTTTTTATGATCTGTCTAATAATGTAACTCTTATACGATATGGACAGTATGTCACAAGGAATAACAGACGAGGCGCGTATAACCGTCAAATAAAAGGCAAACATGAGTATTACATGATATGATGTGCGAGGGCGGCAAACAAGATGTGGAGCTGACTGATGATAGGTCAATGGCAGATGTTTTCTGAGCACGGCCAAACAATAGAACTGCAAACCACGATATTTGCCTCGGGAGATAGGGTTATGTGAAACACAAGGTCACGCTCTAAATAGGCTTGATGAAGAGAAAGTAAACAATTTCTTCAACTTTTATTACTAAACTAAGTAATTTTATTCGCGAACAAATGTAATCATTGTCATATTGTAAACAGGAAATGACCAGAAGTGATTGTACCTCGCAACAAGTTGGCAAACTAACAAAACTGAACTTCCTAGCTTGTAACAGAGAACAGTTCCATATACACACAGAGTGAGAGGTAATGTGTAGCGATACTAGAGCAGAGTGCAGGAGGATATATGCAGGCAGGTGAACGTCCAGATACTTGATCAGACGACATATTTGCAAGTATAATAGACTGGCTGATATACGACGTCATGTGGCGCTATGATAACCGGTCATACAAGTGTGGTCGCGCGACACTAGCTGCACACACGTCTTCCGTGTATCCTCTCTCTCTCTCTCTCTCTCTCTCTCTCTCTCTCTATATATATATATATATATATATATATATATATATATATATATATATATATATATACTACTACACAGCACGAGGTAGACGACAACACTAGATACGCTGCGCTGTGTTGTGTGAGAGGCACACAATCTATATACACCACTAAGGTTGTCGCTGATCGATGTCTGCACTGCAATATCACCTCAACTGGCGTGCAGTGTTGTACTATTTCTCTTCGTCTTTCAGCGGTGGCCATATCGTCTTATTTGTAGGCGACGTCTCAAGTACGGCTGTCTAGCCGGGGGCGGGGAGGGGGTGGAGGAAACACTCTCCTGGGACTAAGGTCGTCCAGACAGTCAGCTGTTGTCTTATCTAGTCGCCTGCAGTTGGAGTCATCTCGTGAAAACTTTGTGAAGCTGACATCAGAATATCCTGAAGGTATTCCTCTCAAATGTGAGGCTAACGTTCCTGCTTGTACTACACTCAGTACTTGTAACAACTACATAACTCACTGTACTACAGTTAGTACTTTCCTGGCCTCATTACTAGCGTTTGAAATTAGCTGTACCGAGCTGCGGTGTAGGCTATAGTTCAGAGCAACTCGAGATGGCGTAAACGGCTGCCCCAGATGTTTCGTTCTGGAAAATATCAACCTAACTCGTAAAACAAACATGGAAATTCCGCCAGACTTTTCACAAATAAAATTATACGGTCCTTGTTTTAATACGCGCAAAAACAGAACAAAATCAGAGTGCGGCAATGTATAGGCGCCGCGTGGCAAGTTCAACATTTATAAGCAGAACTGTTGCAAAAATGGCAGTGAAAATATTATATTTAATACTGTATAAATACTTAAAATAAAACAATCAAAGATTACATAGTTATTTAAAATAAGTGCAAAGTACTAAAATTACAATCTTCTGTTGCATTGGTCAAACCTACTAACCGTAGGTCTATATAGCTCGGCGTATGAAGGCAGTATTACTCGAGACACGCACACCACTCTCGCCCGTATGACTTACCTTCTTGTAACTACAGCGGATAACAAAGCTAGTACTCGTGTCAAGTGAACCGACCAATCAGCTGCGTCACTCTGTTCTCTGCTGGGATCATGCTTCACAAGACCAGGTAGATATACAGTAAGCACTCAGATAAGACCTGCTACATTTATATTTCCCGCCAGTTCGTGTCTTTACGAGTACTGCTAGGCAGTTCATTGGTTAAGGCTCGGTATCAGTCGCCATATCGGATTGTATAATTTTCAGTTTTTTTCGGAATCCTAAGAAGAAAAATAATAAATATGCGACTATAACTAAAGTTCTATTTACATTGCGCTACAGTACAGACATTGCTATTTAGCTGCTAGCTTATAAATACGCCGCAATGTGTGTGGCAACTTTTTTAATATTCTTAATTTTTCCCGCCAAATTGTGACCTAACTATACATTACTAGCTCTATTGCCAAGCTTGTATCGTAGCTCAAGGTCAATAGAATTTGCGGTGTAGTTGCCGATTTAACATTTTTCTTATCAGAATTCCTAAAAAGCGGAAAATAATAAAATTCAATATGGCGACTGAAACCGAACCTTGAACTTGACCGTCAACGACCTTGGCCTGCACGTAGTTCTTGGACAAGTGTTATTGTGGTTCTCCATGTTGGCACGCAACAAAGACGTTACACTACACTACACTGCATGTATGACAAACTATGACGAGGAGTGTGGCTGTGGCGAGGCGGCAGGAGGACGTAAATGCAGGACAACTGACGAGCTATATAGCGCACTCTCTGAAGCTAGTGTGAATGTGTGAATGTACCCCCCCCCCCCCCAACACTGGCGGGGCTGCTAACAACAGACCAACATGTTCCACGAGGCGCACCTTACCGTACCTCGCAATTAAGCCATGCACAAATTAAAACTACACAAAAAACATCAGCATGGCCATCCTCTTATTTTAATCCCTCGTTTTCTTACGTGTTCGCGTGATGGTAAACTAATTAACGAGCAGAACAAACGTAACACAAAAACATGCGCGGCCTTGCTTCGCCGAGGCTTTTTATCCTCAGCCCAGTCCGCCGACTTGGCAGCAGCGTTCACTGGATTACATGAACCACGTCGCGCTGCGAGTGTATTCTTGCTGTTGTTCATTTGTTTCACGTGTGTTAGCTACTGCGTCTTGCTGACGTCACAGCGTCAGGGGAGGACGTGTTGACCGGGCAACCACAGGCGCCATCTTGTCGTGTGGTGATATGTGATTGTCTCCTGGTGCTCCCAGACGATTCTCTCTCAGCACGTCGCATACATATACCTAGCTCTCATGTCACAAGTAACGAACATGGGTACGCATTTCGAATTTGTTTCTGTACAAAGAATTAGTATTTATCCTTCTTAATATAAGAAAGACGGAAGCTGTATAGAAAATACAATGCGTAGAATATTATGTCAAAGAGTAGGAATTAAAAAATATATATATATATTTTCTAATATTCAGCATGTTACGATTTTCTAACACAATGCTGAAAATAGGACAGCTATTAATACAAATGAATTTTATGACCTAGTATATCAGATTAAACTCAAAAAAATTTTCGCAGATAGTAAAGTGACAGTTACGCGACTGATAATGCGCACATCGCATAATGCCGAGAAAAATACCAGTACTCGCATTGAATTAATAAAATATCTGCGACAATCTATACTACATATATAGTCTATTATATCACTTTCTTAGACATTGACAACTTAGTTTGATACATTTTTTGAAGTTGACATTTCAAGAACACTTTTGACAGTCCATTTCTGTACAACCAGCCACAGGGAAAAAAAAGTGCTTCCTCCCAAACGAATTAGTTAAAGATAAAAAAAAAGTTAAGAAAATTATATAGGGCCTAACGTTTGAAAAGTCAACATTTACGCCAAGCCGTGCAAAACTTTAGAAATGTGACTGACGTCGTAAAATGACAAAATGGCGGGTTGTACTACACTTACCTAGGTGGAGATTCTTACTACGCCAGTAACATTGGTTGAACCAGATATGTGACTGAACATATACTATAGCGTCGTCTCTGATGACAAGGCACAAGGAAAAGTGCGGGGTCGTGACAGAGTTTAGTGTTGGGGGGGGAGGGGGGTAGCAGGTACAATGAGTGTGAGATTTTGGTCTTTAGCGCTGGTGAGGGATGACATGAGGTAAGTATGGAGCAGCGCCGGAATGAATGAGCGGGGGAAACGGGAGATCTCAGAGAAAACCCGCCGACCAGCGGCATAGTCCGACACGATTCCCATATGCGGCAATCCGGGGACCGTCCTCGCCGGCAATCGAACCCGGATCGCCTTGGTGGGAGGCGAGATGTCTGACCTCTCGGCTACCGCGGCCCCAGCAGGTAGAACGTTACAAAAATAAACACGAGACTTTGCTAAGAAATGTATAGTCAATAGTTCTATGTAAACACAAACGTCACAAGACAATTACAGACGTCAGAAAACTATTCTCGCGAAATATTTACATTAAAAATCGTTGCGAAAATGTTGTAGAAAAGTACAAAATAAAACTAACAGTTTAGATAAACGACAGGCTCCTGAGACAACAATAAGAAGGGTCTCATTCTTCACAGACAACAAACCCAGTGCATGTATGTTTGTATACACACATGCATACATACAAATAACGACATCGTACACAGGACTGAACAAGACTCCCGAGTCCCGAGGCACCTGGCTAATTAACCGTCTAATAGATTCAGGCAACGTGTTTGGGAGGAGGGAAGGGAAGTGTACAATCAAGTTGCTGAGTGTGATATCTCGTCTTAACGGAAGTTATACTTTTCCTCTCAGTGTTCTTATCGTCTTCATATTGTTAGTTAGCAGCCATTAAAATGTACAGTGATATGGTGAAATATTTCAGAATAGTTAGAACAATTATATGAACTAACCCCCTCGTCCCTTGTGACTACTAGAGAGAGACAGAGACAGAGACTGGGAGGTAGTGTAGTAGGGAGGATGAAGTGCGAGAGAGATAGCTATATGTGGCCACATAGACCGCACCACGCTGACATCTGTTGTTTCTCCAGTGAAACAATGTTCGACCGGCCGGCCGACCACGCCAGCTCAGCCAACATTACACGCTACACTGCGCTGTCTACCACAGTCACGTGACCTAGCTTGCAGTATGAGGCCAGGTATTCCACGAGCATTACCTGCATGGAGGTAGGAGTATACAGCAGATGGCATGAAGTCGACGTATATATACCAGCTTTGCGCGAACAACACGTTATTGTTGACCAAAACACAGCAACGAGTAGATCGAGTAAGTCTTTCGTAAGTGCCTCGTATGGTATCGATACTGTAGAATGAACAAATTTGAATGAAAACGGTTACGTGCGTTGAATTCGGATGTAAAGAGAGAACAGGTACGTTAAATACATCTGCTACTTTTACATTACATGAGTAAAATGGCCATGTTTTACATTAGCATAGTGTAAACTATGTTTTTATGCAGATAAACCTAGCGAACATGAAAAAAAAAAACAGCCACATAAATTGTTTATTTACGCATATGTACGTCACTGAAGATGTGCAACCGCTTGCTAATAGCAACAAAACAAACAAAGTTGCACACAAAATGTTACATAAGTAGCATAAACTAGCATAAATGTTGGTTTGACAATGGTGTCCATGCACAAACAGTTGGCGATGTCTGTACTCACAGAAATGTGTTTCAAAACGCAAGCATATAGTTGAGTTTTAATATTATTTGAAAAATTTGTTCCCCTAACAACGTAGACTGAGAGAAACACGGCACATCTGCTATTCGATAAATCATTTTAACTATATTGTTCTTCAAACTTCGAGTAAAATACATTGGCTCTTATGGCGGAAACAATGTTATGGTCTACAGTGACCACGTGTATAGTCAACAAGGGCACAAGTACACAGACTTCAAGTGTTTGCCTGGGCAGTATACGACATGGCCACCCCCCCCCCCCCAATTACCTGAACAACTGGACAACAACCAGAGACATTGTATTGCTGTGTCCTACAATGGCACTGATAACATACTAGTAAAAATAATAATCAAGATGTATTTGTATTGCGGTCTGAAGTGTTTATAGTTGAGAGCAGCTAAGGTTAATTCTACTACAGGTTAGACAGATCAATGTTATTAGTTTGGCACAGGGAAAATTTCTGCCACTTGAGCGCTGGTATCGCTAGTGCACCAAACTGACCAATCACAGAGCTTTCCTGAATTTTAAGTTTCATTAAGTTGACAATTTAAAAGGCGAAATTGGTTTCTTTTCACTTGAAAATTAAATTATATGACCAATATAATTTCCAAGTTTATTTAAATATAATTTTAATACGGTTTCGTATTTATCTGGTCTCTTAGCGATTGAAGCGAAACTAGTGGCAGAAATGTTCCCTGTGCCAAGCTCTCCCATAAGACAATGTATTTTCTTCCTAACCTGTAGTATAATTAACCTTAGTGCAGCATATGCATAGAGACAGACTTCCACTGCTATGTCCTCTACACCTCCATCTACCGGGGACGTCTACATTATAACCGAGCTGCCACGCATGTAGCACTAGATGTAAGAAACTATAATCCTAGATAAAGTCATATCTGTGGCTATATTTACTAACAACATATATTGAACTCAACATATTATATATAATACCAGTGCAAGATTTCTTGAATCAGTAGCAAGCAGCATGGTCGATACATCTGGTACGCTGTCGGCACAGTAGCAGCAATTGTGGCTAAGCCTACTACATGTTGGCAGCAGTGTATGTCTACACACTCATGTTGGCCATAAGGGCGACACATACGCAGCGATCAATAGACACTTCCACGTGTACAGAGATAACACCGCTCTTATCGCAGCTCTGTGATGCCGACTGGCGTGCGTATTTTATAACTCATTACGATAAGACGCCGAGTACCATACCGATCTTGTACGAGATAACACGTGGTGGCCGCGGACCAGCGGCGGGGAGAGAACATTCATTTGATTGTTTTATCAACTTTAGTTTAGATTGTTTGGTAGCAGATGACAAATAGTGAAGGTTTAGGAACCAGAAGTAAATGATAAGAGGTCGTGAACTAGAGACGCCAGATAACCTTCTACAGTTCGCTAGAGTTTCGACAACACTATAGTTACATCAGTCAACAACCTAATTACTATAACCACACTTACATCCCAGACACACGCCAGTGCTAAGACGTGACTCTCGTAGCGACACACTGAGCTTAGTGAATAGTGCATGGACAAGCCCTGCTTGCAACCAAACATCTGACAATTACAAACCACACTTACATCCCAGACACACGCCAGTGCTAAGACGTGACTCTCGTAGCGACACACTGAGCTTAGTGAATAGTGCATGGACAAGCACTGCTTGCAACCAAACATCTGACAATTACAAACTCACTCTTCACAGCAGTATTTCGTTTACAAAAATATACCGGACTTTCAATACAGCGACGTCGTACATCCGGAGATCAAACAACAGTTATAATACAGAAGCCCTGTACACTATTACATATATGTAATACAGCTTGTGGAGAACAAGGCTGTGTAACTATGCATGTATGACAGATGGGGCACTAACGTAGGTGAATGACGTAGTGGTCACTGCAGTGTTCCTAAATGCTATGCAACCTGTGGTACACGCATGGTTACAACGCAGTGATACACAGGCGCTGTAAGCTAATACTGTCAACTGTATCAAATAATACTAAGTGTGGAAGGATTTATACTGGTTGAAATAAACTATTTCCAATGTCCCAGTATTTAATTCCCTACCATTGCATGGTATGTCTGATGTAGGTAGGTATTGGTGTAGACAATTATGTTGACACTCCCGTATAAAACCGTCTCAATGGAAACAAGTGTACTCCACTTTGTCACAAGTGCTTCGCGACTGGCATTCTGCCCACTGCATCTACATAAACAAAATAATTTCACTGAAAATGCTGCTTACATGAGAATGTATGAAGTGTCGGTACTAGAAATATGTGAAACATACTATAATTACACAGCCAATCAATCTGCTTACTGGTCTACTTACTGCTCGCCTCCTAGCAAGACGGGGTCGGAATACGATTTCCACATGTGAGTTACATGGTGGGCGTTGCCGCTAGACGGCGAGTTTTATCCGGGTATTCCTGCTTCCATTTATCTTCGCATTCCTTCGCTTGTGCACTGTTGATTCCATGTCGTCGTACGAGGTCCTAGTTAGTCTACAGTAGAGGATATCCCGCATACAAGGTATATAACAAGCGCCTGCAGTCACACGGAGGACTGCGGTCAAGCACATACACACAGGACATGCGGACAGGCCTACCACGTGTCTACCACGTGCCCTACCTTGACACGTGGTACATCAGCCCAGGCCACACTATGACTGCAGTGTTACTGTGCAGCCACAACCACACTCCTCACATGCATGACGACACATCAACTACTACACACACTACAGTACACACCCACGTACTTATGACACTGTAGTTAAGGGAAGAAGCCAAGAGCACACAGCCTATACGGAGTTGTTAACACGGATTGGAGCCACATAACAGGAACTATAAGAACTACAATGAAGCCTGCACCAAGTATCACATCGCCTCTAGGCACAGTTCACTGTACTACAGGCAATATATACACTTACTGCAGAACTTCAAGCGGTGACAGTATCATGCTATTGCCCCAACAAGTCTCTACTAAAGTATATTGTAGAATCCTTCATTAGTTTTACATACACCTCAAACACATATGTTGTGATACACGTGTAGGAAAAGTCTGTATCTATACATGTTACATGGTTCGATAATACTGTTCCTTTGTGTGCGTTATGTGTTGAACGTAATTGTCATAGGTCTTTGAATGATTCTTGTAATGAGGTAGTATTATAAACTGGCGTGTCGTACATCCAGCAAACACATCAGGTGATACAGCTGCAAGTAAGCGCGTGTTTGTAACCCAATGTCCACAGTACATGTACCTCGCTGTTATGCACCACCAAAAATATTTCTTTCTAGGCCTTTTCGAGAAATAAAGGCACATCACGATTGGGTATTTAAAAAATTATAATTTAATACCATCGAATACAAACACTTGTCTTTCAACTATCAGCATAGAAGATATATTTGTTCGGTGGTGCAAAGTTACACACACTGGTGCAAAGTATGCTCAGTTGACGGTAGTTACCACCTCTCCATTATACACTGTTCTCTGCCGTGTATAGCAAGTTGGAAAATTACCGCACAAGTACTTCCAAGCTTCACACAGACAAAAATTACGCTCCCTAGGAGGAAAGCTTGTCATGTACTTAGTTTGCAAGAAAAAATTTTCAAATATTGTATATATTTAAATTTTAATTTTAATGTCTTTAAGAATCGTTACCAGTTAATAAATTAGCACCATTCAAGGAAGATTTGTTTATTCTCAAATTCCCAAAGAATACATTCGACAGTAAAATTTTCTTCAAGCAGATATAAAAGTATCTTTGTCACTAGAATCACTGTTTTGATCACTAAGGGTGCTTCTACAATAATACCGCCTTTATTTACTGATGACTAAACCTAAGTAATTTTTTAAAAATATTAAACAAAAACAATATCGCCTTTATACGCGCGTCACTGTCGCTAACTGAGCTAGTAGCTGATGGGCATACACTTGGAGCGACAGCTAGTCGTATGGAAATATGTGCTCTTATTAAAAGAGGTAATTCCAGCAATGATCATGTGGAAAGGAAGACGAAGAGTCACATGAAAGCTTCTATATATGTAGTTTTCCACCGTGTTCAAATTTTTCTAAATAGAGTAGTTTGAAATTTTTTTAGACATTCTGAAGAGTCATAAAAATATGTTTATAAAAGACACGTATTTTGATAAACAAAGAAGCAAAGTGAATGTTCTTTGACAGACAAATATATATTGTAGATAACATAGTATCAGTTGTGCGTATATAAAATAGAACACAAGTGGCATGCGCTGCAACATGTGCCAGGCGAGGCTTGTAATCCTCGCAGTTGGTATTGTAACAAGAGTGGTGTTGTGTTGGTGATCCTGTACTTGCTAGAGGTAGGTTGTAGCTAGTGTCGACACGTGTGAAGATGTAGTGTTCCACGTGGCGATGCTGACACGTGTGAAGATGTAGTGTTCCACGTGGCGATGCTGACACGTGTGAAGATGTAGTGTTCCACGTGGCGCTGCTGACACGTGTGAAGATGTAGTGTTCCACGTGCGATGCTGACACGTGTGAAGATGTGGTGTTCCACGTGGCGATGCTGACACGTGTGAAGATGTGGTGTTCCACGTGGCGATGCTGACACGTGTGAAGATGTAGTGTTCCACGTGGCGATGCTAGATCAGTCAGTCAGTCAGTCAGTCAGTCAGTCAGGAGAACAGAAGACATGGAGGTGTTGTAAACAACACAAGAGATACAGTGGGCAGTCTGCCAGTTCTGTCCTCCCTCCCTCCCCCCCCCACCACACCTCATACACCTTCCTAACAGGCTCATCTCCACTCCTCTGCACACCACCTCTGTCCTCTAGGTCAGCTCTACAAGACACTCTACCCTCGAGTCCAGGCTACTGAACAAGTAAGCAGCAAGAGCAGAGGCCATCAAGTGTGGAAGCAGCAAGAGCGAACCCTACACCCTACACTCTACACTCTAGTGACGTGTCAACTCAACTGGTGCAGTCTTGTTGCTGATTGCTTGCCTCTGTCACACATTCACCTGTATCACCGTACATTCATTTTAAGATGCACTATTAACGGTGCACTGCCCCCCTCCCCCACCTAACAACACTCACTTTCCCCCTCACTCCCCACTCCGCAACACCCCGTCACTATAAAAACGTTATAGTTTATGAAACTTTTTTATACGTCTTATATCCACTTTATAATTTATAACTATATTATGTCATATGAAGTAGTGTGATAAATATTTTAAAATGGACAAAGTAGTTTTAAAATGTTAATTACGACAGTTAGACTGATTGCAATTTTATTTATATTTTACAACACACACACACACACACACACACACATATATATATATATATAGCACTACAAATATAACGTTGGAATACAGCTCACAATGACCGCTAAATAAACTAGTACAAAATGAACGAGTTTTTTGGGAGTTCAATGCATGGCTCGTATGTTTTAACTAAATGATATGCTTTTAAGATACAATCATTAAATACCAAACCCTGATTTCAAGCCAACGAATAGTCAGACACTAAGAAAAAAATGGCTTCTTTGCGTAGCTACGATGGTCAAGAAACACTTCAGCTAAAATGTATCGTTGTTCCTGAAAGAATATTTGAAATTAGTAGTTATAGCATACATAACATGTAAAATTATAAAGTTTATGTAGGCTCTGTGATGGAAAACAATCATTTTCAGGAACATTGCTAGTTGTATTGTACTTCCATGGCATTGTGAGGATACTAGAGTGTAAAGTAACACACTCCGACATAAGACTTCCCACTAAGCGCCAGCAGGTCTGCCATACATTGAAGTGTAAACTATGCAGGGCTAAGGAATGTCTAGGGCAGGGGAAATGGCAGTACACCGAGAAAACTCGCCAGCTTACGACAAAGTACACCACATTTACTACGAGCGAAAACTCGGGGCCCGACCCGGTCAGTAATTGAACCCAGATCGTCCTGACATGAGGCAAGCGCTCTAGCCACTATACTAACCATTATCCCACATTTACATCGACTAGAGTAAACAATACCGCGAGAAATCTTGCCGCCATGTTATAATGTTAAAATTAAAATGTTTGTATTAGTAATTAATTTTACGGCAAATATTCTTTCTATTTTCCTTTCTTCCAGTGCAGATGTAAATAATTAGATGTAATGTGAGATGCATTCATTGCAAGCAGGTTTACGGCTGAGCTAGACGTGGGTAGATAAATTAAATATGATTCTACTCGTGGTCCTAGTAATCAATGGAAGCAAGTTTAACTGCTCTAGAAGCAAATATTGTACACGGACATTAGCATGCACTAACTTACACTATCATGCACCCAGCTAGCACCAACTGGCATTATCCTGCACTATCCTGCACTAACTTACTCACTCCTGTACTAATTTGTAACTTGCACCAGCCTGCATTTACTTGAACAAACCTAACAAACTTAACACTAATTTGCCTTACACCTACCTACCTAAACCTCACCTACTAACCTAATGTTGTATTCCTTAATCTACCATAATATATCCTAATGTAATCTACCTCAACGTAACCTAACACAAGATAACTTACCTAAAAATAATCTACTACAATATAAACAACCGAATTCAACCTAACAAAAAACATAAACATATTATTTTTATTAAAACGAATAGCCTAACTTACCCTTACATAATGCACATTAACATTACCACGCATAACCACTCTTACCCAATCTAAACTACACCCAACGTAACCTACCCTAACCAATGATAATAATCCCTTTTCCCGCTATAAGCTAACGCACCCCAACCGAATCTTAATCTGCACTTACTTTCGATAACTTGAACACATATAATCAACTGCAGTTAACAGAACTAACTAGAACTTCATATAGAAAGTACATATACTGACATAACTTTATTTTCACTGACTTAAGACCACAGCACAAGGGACGATATTTCCTACGAGTTTTATTACGCGTTTGCCAAACTGATAACATGCAGTGCTGCGAGTCTAGGTGACTGATACACCGCACAGGATACTTGTTTACATGCGTGAAAGCATAACATAATTGTTAATACCGTACGGCGTAAAGACATGTTTTATCAATGCTGGACCCCAGGGTTATGTATATACTGGTTACGTTTATCATTCGTTGCCCGTCAAACTGTAAGGGAACATGAGGAAATTGCAAACGACGAGTCACGTGATAATGTATTTCGTTCTCATTGGCCGAGATAAAAAACAATCAGTAAACACGTAGAGAAAACAACAGCATTTCTATTAGTAGAAACCCACAGCCAAGCTAGCAGCACTGCAGGTAAGAAGCGATATTTCCAGCAGACGAGCCCGTACAGTGACGAGTGAGAATGTATGTATGCTATCCACATCGTAGTAAATATCGTTCCATGTGCGGTGGACTTAACTTCATGCTACTCTACTTTCACCTATAATACACCTAAACGTTCCCTTATAACATAACACACAATAACCTAGACTAACCCACTCTGACTAAACCCAACCTATCTTTACCTTAGAAACCGTACTCAAACCAACTTTACCCTAACCCACGGCCGTAGAAGAACAGGTCTGGACACTCGCCTAGAAACTTGACCCTTTGTTGTTTGGCTGTAGTTCACCATGTTACCGAGAGTGTTGTACGTCTTTGGCGCTGCAAACAGGGCGGTCGGGCACAAACTCCACCCACTTTTTTCCAGTGTTTACATTATAAAGTAAATAAATATTGCTGAAACCATTCTTTAGGATTGTGAGCGAAGGAAGTGTTCCATAAATTGATAAAAAATACGATTTGATAAATTGTTTACCTTTATAATGTAAATACTGGAAAAAAAGTGGGAGGGAAGTGGGCGGAGTTTGAGCTGACCACCCTGATTGCAGCGCCAAAGACGTACAACACTCTCGGTTACTTGGTGAACTACAGCCAAACAACAAGGGGGTCAAGTTTCTAGGCGAGTGTCCAGACCTGTTCTTCTACGGCCGTGCCCTAATCTAAACCAATCTACGCTATTTACGCCAACATAACCTACATATTTCATTAATTTATTTACGGTTTGATTACAATGGCGAAGTTAAGGCACCAGTTTTTTTTTAACTTAACCACTATTACATTATTTGTACATTAACAAATACAAAATTATAAAATACCTATATACAAAATAACAATAAACAACATAAGCTACAGATACCAACTACATAAGTATAAAAATAAAACAGTAAATGTTGCTTTACGTAAGTACAAAAACTTTAAGGAAAAAGGGCAATTAATGGATGAACAAATTTAAACCAAGGGGGAAAACAACTCAGATGTTACAGATACAAGTCATAACTAAACACAAAGTAAGAAAATAAAACAAACAACACAAAACTCATTCTAACAGCCTTGAGCTTGCCCCACCTAACCTATTACAATATATCCAATTGCAACCTAACCTATCAAAAGTAACGTAATCAAAACTAATCTACTCAAACCTAACATATTAAGTCAACAAATACTGTGGATTATAAGACACAATCTCGTTAACGATATCAAACCAAGATGTTTGGAAGTCTTATCAGTAACGCAGTGAGGTAGAAGACTGTTGCAGTTGGAGTAGAAGAAGGTACGAAGGTCGTGGAGGGAGATTGGCTACATAAGTCGTTGTTCGAAGCTACCAATTAAAACAAAGATAGCCGCAGTTAGCCTTGTCGTGGGCAGATGGCGTTGTGGCTGTGTTTACGTGACATCGTAACGCGACAATATCCACTATATTCTTCCCTGACGTACTTTTCTTCCTGGAAGCGGTATTGCCCTTATCAAAGGGTTTGTCCATTAAAGAAATATTTTGTTGACACACAATTTAGTTAGAAATTCAACTGCATATATCTCTATTTATCTCCAACTCTCTCTCTCTCGCTCTGTATTAATACCTTCACTTACCTACACCTAAACCTTACTAAACCTAAACAAACTTATCCTTACCAATAGCTTTTTTTTAAAATCGATTTTGTTATTTTGTTGATAGATATGGCAGTTAGAAAGACAACTGGGTGACTCCGCCCTCCTGTCACTATCTCTCGCTCTCTGTCTTACACTAATAACATGTTTCCATGCGAACTGCTGCAGATATGCCTGTAACATTTAAATTTAAAGAAATTAAAACTGAACAATCAGTTTTGCAGATAAATAAAAAAAAAAGAAATAAATTCAAAAGATACGAAGAAATGATTCTAAATATTCCCCATGGTGTATTGTAAAACTATCAGTTGTGGAACAGGCCTATGCCAATGTTTGTAGATCACATTTTATCCCAGCATGTATTCGACAGTTTGAACGCACTGAATTTATTCACTTCTCTTATCGATATACAGTAATTGTCTCAGTCAAGTTCTTGTTGCAGTAATTCAGATTTCTTTACAAGAAGACTTCGCCACGCTCGTCGACATAAATTAATACAAAAAAGAAATTTTGTCCTCAGATTAGAAGAAGTTATGCTTTGAGATTAGCAATTTTTTATGCGACAGCGAATAAGTCAAACAGAGTTTTTAACTTCGGGGATTTTTTTAATCACGCAGTATATGAAAAAAAAAAAAAAAAAGTCAAACATCGCGTCGAAAACTTTTCTCTAAAATTTCCCCAGACTAATTGGAGTTACTTCAACGTCGCTTATTCCACGTTTTCGAAAAGAAACCTGGCATTGTAGAAGCTTCGCTCGCTGAACGTTAATTGAATAAATATACGCCCTTTTCCCTCGCCAGGCCGAGGTCGAACCACGCGACTTGCCGCGCACAATGTATCCCACAATTAGTCGCTTAGCGAAATTTCCATGCGATAAGCCTGTTTGTTCGGATCACTGGCAGTGGTGCGAGTAAATGTCCCAACATTATTACGTTCTGAACAAAGTTTCGTTCCGAAACTCAACATAGGTCGATGAAAGAAAAAAAAAAAAAAAAAGAAAAAAAAACCTTTAAAAAACATGATTAATAACAGCACGAAAATAAAAACTTTGAGACAAAATTATATAAAATGTTACTGCCAATACCAATATTTATGTTAAGGTAACTTCATTTGCACACGCAAGTTGTGGGGTTACAGATATACTTATTATGGTTGAAACATTAACCAAGCAAAACAAATGTCACCTAATCAGAGTTATCAAAATGACAATGGCACAAGCTATGTTATAGATAAAACAAATAAACTGTAAACTCTCGCTTAGGCATGCTCGACATTGGAACTCCAAACCTACCTGCTGAGGAGGAATCATGTCTAAACGTGGAAACAATTCCCGTTAAAACATATGGACAGATAAGGTAAGGAATACTATGTCGATAAACCGGCAGAAGAATGCAAAAACATCCACCACGTTTTACACATATATTATTAAAGTGTGCGCTCGTTGTAAGACTGTAACATTGAATAAGACCTGAAAAAAAGTTTATAAAATGGCAAGAATACTGGTGATGACGTTGCGAGCACTGCAAGGTTCACACAAGGCGCTACAACTCTATATTCTACATCTGTGAAATATTTTACTAGTTCTTAGGCATTGCTTTATGACCCGAGACCACGGTCGTAGAAGAACAGGTATGGACACTCGCCTATCTAACAATGCATTTTGCTTGATCCCCTTGTTGTTTGGCTGTAGTTCGTCAAGTTACCGAGAATATTGTCTTTTATTGGCACTTCAGTTAGGGCGATCGGACTCAAACTCCGCCCACTTTTTTCCATTGTTAAATTTATAAAGTAAATAAAGATTGCTGGAGTCTTTTCTTAAATTTGTGAACGAGGAAGTATTTGATAAATTGATAAAAAAATACGTTTTGATAAATTGTTTATCTTAGTGGGAGGGAAGTGGGCCGAGTTTGAGTCCGACCACCCTAACTGAAGCGCCAATAAAACACAATATTCTCGGTAACTTGGTGAACTACAGCCAAACAACAAGGGGTCAAATATCCAGGCGAGTGTCCAGACCTGTTCTTCTATGACCGTGCCCGAGACACACTGCAGAGTTAAAATACACAGAGAAAAAATGTTGTGCAAATAAAATTTGTTTGAATCAACTAAATCATTTGTTTGTATAGGGGCAAAGAAATATTTTTGTTTACTAGTACCAAATTATTTTGTTCCCTCGGAGACAAATAGCTGTATTTTTTTTTTTGCAGTTACAAAATATTTAGCTGGTCATAAAAATATTTCGTTGGACATATCAAATGCGCATGCAATATTTTAAGAACGGAAAAAATTATTTTTATAAACTTAAAAAATTTCGGAAATTTTCAGACTTTAATAAAAAATTGTCGGGCTGGGATTTGATCCATTATCCCTTCACTTGCCTCTTTCTATTCATGACCTAACCAACTGAGCTACGAGTGCTTCTGTGACATTAGGATTGTTATTTGTATAGGAATAGTTGGCCCTAATATTAACTTACGATTGTACTGCTTTAATTTCGAAGGCGCGGAGCAAGCGGCCACGTGCAACGGCTAGATGGCGTCACATTGTGCTGGCGCTAATTAAGTCAAATTATACTGTCAGTAGGTATATCAGTAAGATCATAAAAAGTCAAATTATACTGTCAGTAGGTATATCAGTAAGATCATAAATTAATATTTAAAAGTGTATTAAATATAGAGAGGTATATTTCATCTGATGTTCTTTCACCAATGTTGTATTCAAATAGGACAATTCACGGAACAACATGCGATGAATCGCTACCAACCATACAAGCAGTAAAGTAACTCTTGTTAAGGCGCCCGCCTGGTGGCCGTGTGTTTGTGTGAGTGAAGTACGGCGTGAAGGGCGAGGTTGACCGGTTCATCTGGTGCGGTATCGCCTCTACAGCAAGACACTGAAACGACGTGCAGTGGTATCGTAGGACACTAGCCTCACTGACACTTTCAGTGGTGACACCATATTTTATTGCTGGAAAATTTTATGTAAAGTCCAATACACCTCTCTATTGTAGTTTCACAAGAATCCCTTCAGTAGTTGTTTAGATATAATAGATTGAAAAAAGTCGTTTTTAGCCATTTTGAGGTGCTTTGGAATGGTCTACGTAACTATCGTGATGTTTTGAAACTTCTATTCCGAGGTCGTTTGAAGTGATAATTCTTTTCGTAAATGCACACAACAGAAATACGTTTAGTATATTCTTAGATAAAAGCGTTCTGCTAGCACGCAGCAGCGCTAGTTGCAAGGCAGGCAGGCGGGCGCCTGGGCGCGGTCTACCACAATTTTCATCATTATTTTATTTTTTATTTGTACCAGATATTTTGTTTCTTATTTTAGACACAAAATGTGACTAAATTTGGCTCTTATGAATTTTTTTATCTCTCATACTTTTCGCGTAATGGCTTGTTAAAGTCATATTTTGCATGTTTCCGTTTTAACGACTACAATAAAACCAACTCATATACCAAACTCAAAAAAATCACAGTGGATAAAGACATTGCAGGCTACAATGACATGCTCATAAAATTAAAGTATAAACATTATTTGTATTTTTTAAAAAATTATTGAACTTTTTAAATTTTTATTTTCAGTTTCAGAAATTTTTTAAAATTAAAATAATTTTTATTTTTAAATTTCATGAGCATGTCAATGTAGCCTGCAATGTCTTTATCCACTGAGATTTTTTTTGAGTTTGGTATATCAGTTAGTTTTTGTGTAGTCGTTAAAACGGAAACATGCAAAAATATGACTTTAACAAGCCATTACGCGAAAACTATGAGAGACAAAAAAATTTCATAAGAGTCAAGTTTAGTCACATTTTGTGTCTAAAATAAGAAAAAAATATCTGGTACTAATAAAAAAATGGTGATGAAAATTGCGGTAGACTGCGCCCTTAATGGTGACTTATATGCAGTAATGGCTAGTGGTTTTTTTTTTTTTTCAAAGGTTAAATTTTTCCCGAATCACCTACACCTAACTTCACAGCAGGTTTATTTGTTCTCGTTTCTATCCAGTTCAATAGTGTTACATAAACTGCGATATATGTGTATAGTTTGTTTTACTGTGTATTGTATAACACGCTGAATATGTACATAAGTGCAGTAACTTGAACTACAGCCATACAACAAGGGGGTCGAGCAAAATACATTGGTAGATAGGCGAGTGTCTAGACCTGTAGTGGTCACTTATTGGACGAAAATATATTTAAATTGTCTCTCTCTCTCTCTCTCTCTCTCTCTGCACAGCACGCTGAGAGCGGTGCAATTAAACAACTGAACTACATCCAGGGAAAGCGTACTCATTGTTCCAGTGACTAAACAGTCAACTTTGCTCACGTAACTGCTGGTTTCTAACACTTCCACAACAAATACCACTAACTGAAGATGAAGACTGCTTACCGAGCTTGTTCTTCTTCTTCTTCCTCCACCTACGAGTAGCCACAAGAAAGAACAAAAATATAGTAGGCGGTGTAGCGGAGACTTTGTACATGTTGCGTGATATTACAAACAATTATTGTACACATATATGACAGCACTGACGAAAAAATTGATTGCGATAAATATCCAATAATAGACACATGACTATTACTCAATATTTACTCACAGGTGACAACTATGGAAAACAATAACAGTACACAAAAGTGTGGGAAAGTCACCTCCGCTTACGGCAATATACACCGAGAAACAACTTGGGTGTTTGTGTACGTAGTCTAAATGTGTAGCAATAATAATATTATTTTTCCTAATTAATTATTGATTTTATTAGTAATGACAGCTAACTAGAAAGAAATGTGCCAATATTAATTGATATCACAAACAATAAGTAGGGCTTTGAAATATCACCAAATCGGATCAATAACTAGCTAATAATCGTTAACATTGCATGCATAACCCAGAACATTCGTAAATAGTTAAATAAACATCGGCAAAATTCAATAATATAGACAAAATTATCGAAGTAGCTGTAAACACATTACACCGCCGTTAATAAATACACTTAGACAAAAGTAATTATGTATATGAACTGCACTTACGTACATATTCAGCGTGTTATACAATACCCATTCAAACAAACTATATATCGCAGTTTACGTAACACTATTGAACTGGATAGTAACGAAAATGTAGTATTAAATTTTTTAATATGTTCGGTGGTAATACTTCCAATAACACCAAGAAATTGTGATTATCCCAATTGGATTCAAATCTAACATATCATTTTACTTACGAGTCCTACGCCATAACAACTTATTTTATTAAAATTAATGCGAATTTTTTAACTACCATATTTTACAAGTTTACCAGCATATCTGCTGGAGCAGTGATTTATTATTTCATAACATAGAAGACTTAACTACGTGTAGAGAAAATTACGACAAACACAGATTAACGGCCAACCGGACCTGGTAATCGAAGACAGTAGAGACAGACAGTGGACATAGATGGCAGCTTGTGCTAGAGCTAGTATAGGGCTGAAGTAGTCAGCGCAGAGCCGGCACTCAATAGTGTTTAATTCCTTTTCATTGGCAGTTGACTCCGGGGTCGGCAGCTGCACGCTTGCGCAAACACCACAGATCTGCAGGCCGCTATTTATACCTCCTCACTCCCTCCCCCCTCCCTCTAAACTGCGATCCCTGCCCTTACTGCACTTCCTCCTCTCACGCCGCAGACTTTCTTGAAGGTGTGTCGTCACGAGGCATGCTCACATTACACGCTTCGTTTGCTTAGTTTTGTTGTTTAGTAACTCTCATTTAAACTATATTATCTCCCTGATGAAATACATTAACTCGCAGATAGCATGAATACGTACCAGATCATCTCACATGCAATTGTGACATAATTAGTGTAGGTATTATTAACTCGTAAATACATGTCCACCGTTTCACAGTCTTCAGGAAGTAATGTATACTGTACATAACGACTACTAACATAATCCAAAAATATTTGTACAATATTAAAGTTTTGTATTAAGAAATCTGCAGTAGTGCCAATGCAAATGCAGTGTCACGATTTCTAAATGTAGACTTCAAACATTAAGAAATGTTAAAACCTGAATTGCCATGAATCAGTGACAGAATATACAAAAACCACAAAAGAGCATACGTATAGATTTGTTTTGTCACCTTATAATTAAAAATAAATTTAAAAACTTATGTTTCAAAAATCTACTAATTGTTGATCTTTGAAAGAACTGTGCAATGGGAGTGCATGACTGGATTCAGTTTCTTGCACGTACTCCATTGCAAATTGAACGACTGTCAAAGAAAACTAAACAAATAAAAGAAAACCATAATATAAGCAGAATATGCTTAGTCAGCAATATACATACACAACAAGAAATTCCAAAATGGAATCGGGTCAAATAGAAACAAGGAACAAACAGATAATAAATGAAAATAATAACAAATAAAAAAATCAAGTAACATGCGACACAACGATGAGATGAAACAAAAAACACAGCAAATATCAGACACGAACAGAAAAATAACAAAAAGACACAACAAATAGACGAGACAAAACGCAACAGGTAACAGACGTATACAGAAATTACAAACGACACAACGAAGAGACGAAACAAGACACAGTAGTTTTCAGACAGACAGTGTTACGACGTTTCGGGAACTGCAATCTGTTCCCGTCATCAGGTAGACACACAGGGTTCAGGACTGTCTGTCTGAAAACTACTATGTCTTGTTTCGTCTCTTCGTTGTGTCGTTTGTAATTTCTGTATACGTCTGTTACCTGTTGCGTTTTGTCTCGTCTATTTGTTGTGTCTTTTTGTTATTTTTCTGTTCGTGTCTGATATTTGCTGTGTTTTTTTTTTGTTTCATTTCATCGTTGTGTCGCATGTTACTTGATTTTTTTATTTGTTATTATTTTCATTTATTATCTGTTTGTATCTTGTTTCTATTTGACCCGATTCCATTTTGGAATTTCTTGTTGTGTATGTATCTAGCTGACTAAAGCATACTCTGCCTATATTATGGTTTTCTTTTATTTGTTTAGTTTTCTTTGATAGTCGTTCAATTTGCAATGGAGTACGTCCAAGAAACTGAATCCAGTCTACTAATTGTTATTTTTCTTTGAACACTTTTTAAATTCTTTCTGCAGTAATATTTCTTGACGCATTTAATGTGGAATGGTTTTGGTTTGAAAGATCCACATATAACAATGTTGTTTTGATAATTAATTTATCCTAACACTGACTGCACATTTAAGGGGGGCGTTCACAGAAAAAAATTATTTATTTAAATCATTTTTATAACTGTACGAGATGTGGTTTGTTTTGTAGACATATATTGTGACTATTATTAAAGTATAGATTAACAGAAAAGTGTTTTATGCTAGAAAGGGAAAACTAACTGACATACCGAACATAAATAATTCACCCTGAAAAAACAACGTTGTAGGCTACAATGTCAGCTATATAAAATAAAATAATTAAACCTTTATTTTATTTTCAATGTGTAGAATTTTTTAAATTAAAAATTCACCACTTTATTTAAATACAAAATTGTTTCATTTTTTGTTTTTATGAAGGAGACCATGTAACCTACAACATAGTACTATATTGATACGTGAATAACGTTAGTTACCATAGCAACGTGTAAAATGTGACTGTGGGTTGTCCAACCATAACCTCAGTTCTTAATATACTTAGAGGATCAGCTGATTACAATCCACCATGTTGTTATGTGAATGAAGTTGCTGGTTACCATAGCAACGTTTATAGTGTGGCTGTGGGTTGTCTAACCATAACCTCAGTTCTCAATACACCTATAGGATCAGCTAATTACACTCCGCCATGTTGTTATGTGAATGAAATTGCTAGTTACCATAGCAACGTTTATAGTGTGGCTGTGGGTTGTTCAACCATAACCTCAGTTTTAAATATACCTAGAGGATCAGCTGATTACACTCCGCCATGTTGTTATGTGAATGAAGTTGCTGATTACCATAGCAACGTTTATAATGTGGCTATGGGTTGCCTAACCATAGTTCTAAATTCACCTAGAGGATCAGTTGATTGCACTCCGCCATATTCTTATGTGAATAAACAAAGTCAGTTTGACCTCAGTACAGTCTACTAATCTGTATGCATTTTTAATCGATCTCTGGCTCCAGGTAAGCGGCAAGTCATACTCAGCAGGAACGTCGTGTGGAAGTATTGACGAAGTGTAAGAAGATACTTGAGAAGATAAGAGACAGCAGCCTCTGCGCTGGTGGGAGGCGCACAGTATATAGGGGAGCGTGCGTAATGGAGCAGAATGTCGGGAGGGGAGCTGGTAAATTGTTACATCAGTGGAGAGGTTGGCGACGGGAAAGTGGAACAAGAGGTTTCTGGGAAGAGGCAGAGAGCAATGTTAGATGGCAGCTCAGGGCTTGTAGAGGAGAGGGAGTGGTATGGTCGCAGAGTGTCCAACACGATGTATGAAACGTGACGAGAGACTCAACAATCCTAGCCTTCTTTACATTCGTCGCTTCTCTTCCAGCTCCGTTTTTCCAGCAGATTACTGGAGCGGCGTGGCGTGCAGAATATAACGCCTAGCGGAGTCGCCAGCGAGCCAACACTCGCGCTCATTTGTTTTAGCGTGTCTCTTTATTCGCCTACCAGGTACATCTTCCACAGGCGGCAGTTCCCATCTGCCTCGAGACAAAGCTTTCACTAGTCCAAACTACCTCAGCGCTCTGTGGGACATGTTAGATCTCAAGTCTGGAGAACAGCAGTATGTGACTCGCAACACGCACGTCTGTAACTGTAACTATCGCAGTACTATCCTGGCTGTACAACTATTCATCAGTATTTTACAAGACCCGGTTCAAAGAGAGATATATGCAAGTATTTACACAAGGACCTTCACCGGCCGCCTGCCCTGGCTGTCGAGTCAAGTGCAGAGCTTCAGAAGCAACAAGATTATACAAGAACTAGTCAAAGGGCTTCTGTTAAATCTGTTAATAAATGTCTCTTAAAGAACGTTACATGTGTATACCCACCTCAGGTTCACAATTACTCATTAAAGCATATGTTCTAGCGGCAGAAAATATGAGTTTATAGGTCCTTTATTAGGCATGAAAACGTTGGCGGAAAATATATTCAAAGGTCCAGACGTGTACAATACGACTTTATATGTACTACGAGGTTTTAAACTGATATCTCACACAGGCGAGTTATGCACGGCAGTTCACTGACTTGCACCTAGAGGCCAGGGTGAGGAGTGTTGCGTGTCCTGTGTCGCCCGTATAGCTTCCACACTGCTATGTCTCTAGCGTGCAAAACACGTCCATCCAGGCAGCTACTTTAATGTATATTGTGAGAAGTTACTCGCAACAATATTGTTGACATACTTGTTACAATCTAATACCGTTATCTCATTCACAATGTTTTCAACATTTGCAGTGTTGTATAACATGCTGCCTCAGATCTATGACTAAAACATGGCGCATAAATATTATCACATAATTTTTAACTAATCATGCAGTGAATTAAATTTTTAATACGTTGTTATTGAAATGCGGCGGCGGACATTAGTAACATACAAAACTTTAGCCCAAGTATTTTAGGCTTAAACATGTACAAACATTGTAAATCTGAAGATTGGCACACAAGCAATTTTTAATGTACAGAACAACATACTACTGTAAAAGTCCCAAGCCGTCCCAAGCTGGCGGCATTGTTTTTTCTTGCAAAAAGGTCATAAATAACACGTTATATTCACATTTTGAACATAAATTTTAATAACCTTGAAAAAAATCACAGTAAATTTGAAAATTGGTACACAAGAACTTTTTATTGTACACATCAACATACTAAAACTCCTAAGTCCTACTAAGCCGGCTTCATTGTTATTTCTTGCACTTGGAACACTAATCGAATCATACCTTCTACATGCAAAACGGAACTATTCAACATCAGCTATTGTTGTTTTCAATGGCTACAACGAAATTCTGTCTACAAAAAAAGAGGAGAAAAAACGACGTGCAGCACGTAAGAAATGTCCTGACATTGCCTTTACCTCAAAGTCAATTGTAACACTTTCACGATCACACTTTCTCTCCAATGGGAACAATAAGGCAAGATTCATCACCATGTTCTCACAGTCATTCCAGAGCGCAGGACTATAGGTACAGCAGGCAGTAGCAGACACTGATACATTGACTGTCCGAACAGCAATAGAGGAAGCAACTGCAGGTCGGGAGGTCACAGTTGTTGCTACTGATACTGATATTCTCATAATGCTTCTAGCTCGAGCACAAGAAGGTTTAAATATAAGTGTACTTAATCCAGGATCAAAGATGTACAAGGTGGGTGATATTCAGAGATATACATGTGTGAAGACTGCTCTTTATCCATGCAATCACAGGTTGTCACACGACCTCAGCTGTTTTCAGCAAGGAAAAAAATAAAGCATGGAAGCTGTTTGAAAAACACAATGTTCTAACCATCGTAGAAATTTTCAACAATCCTTCAGCAGACAAAGGACAAATTACAACTGCTGATGAACAGTTCCTTATCCAACTGCAGGTACACCAATGAAAATTTCATGAGCTTGGATGAACTCCGTGGTCGTATGCTAGTTCTCTTGCGAGGCAGGCACTCAATGCCTCGTTTGTACTTGAAGGCCTTCCGCCTACCAGTGCAGCTAGCCCGCAGTACAGCTTGAGAACACATCTACTGGTAAGTTGTTGTGAAATTAGATGGACGTCCTTTACATTAATTTATAACAGTGCTATAACTAGATGCTCAATTTTATTCTTCAGGTTCAAGAATGGCTCGATAACCCACTTTGTTCAACCGATTGTAAGGTCAATCACTGATACCAGTTGCATCTGGTATGCCTCCCGCAACAAACGACCTGTTACAACGTATTTCCTGTGCTTGTAAGGTGGATTGTGGCATACGCTGCTCTTGCCGTACTGCTGGCCTAAGTTGCTTCATAATGTGTGCCCACTGCAGGGGCAGAAGTCGTTACAATGTACCGAACCCTGAACTTGATGAAGATACTCTGGATGATACACATAGAATATAGCTGCTGCAGAGGATGAACCTACGAAAACGTTTACGATGAACCCCTCGTCTTCATCGCTGTCAATGTCACATGTCACCCGAAGATTTACATGTTTGTGATGCGCAATGTACTACGAATTAACTTCAACCGTTTTGTCATCTGATATACATGGCGTGAAGATATTGTCTGTACAAGTTATGCATTTTCTTCAATCCGCATGTTTACGTCACATTAGTATTTGTATGATAAAATGTTAAATAAGGTTATTAAAATGTATGTTTAAAACATGTTACTTATGAACTTTTTGCAATTATGACGATTAGGAGGACTTGGGACTTTTAGTACGTTGTTTAGTATACTTGAAGGAACACTCACGTCAAATTTCAGATTTACAATATTTTTTTTACAGGTATTCATAACATTTAGCTTAAAATACTTGGGGTACTTCCACTATACAGTCGAGTAAGACAAGATATAGTTAAGTCTAGGAATATTTCGCGAGTTCAACGACCAACATACTAGAATCCATTATCCTGTGTATACCGAAGCCCTGCTACTTGTCCATTACCTGCTACTCATTCAGACAACAGACAATGAACAGATAGACGAGGCTTGAGTAAGCATAGGACATTGGATTATAGCATGCAGGTCATTGAACTCTCAATTTTTTTCCTACTCCTGGATATAGTATAGTCACCACAGACCACTAGTCTCCATAAGCTCGACCATATGAGAGGCAAACACTAACAAACCTGCAAGTACATACAGGTGAAGTGCACACTTCAGTAGCTCTGTAACTGTAGTATCTCCCACAACTCTGGTCATCTGAGTCTAGTAAAATTTCTCTATACCTGTAGCTGAGTGTTTGTCATTTGCTATTTGCGGGAGGTTATATGATCAATTATTCAACTGCTTTCAGATAGTTATATTTTTATTCCTAACAGCAGATATAGAAAAATTGTTCTACAGATTTATTAAATAGAGTTTTTCCTATGTAGTTTTAACTATTCTAGACAAAAAGTTACACGGAATTGGCAAATTAAATCGTAATGAAACTGTCATCAATTGCATAATTAGCTGAAGCTATCGTGTATTTTGAGCAGAAAAAAATAGTTAACATTGCTTCAACAAAAATTGTACAACAGTTTTTTTTATATCAGCTCTCGTTAAGGATTTAAAAATTAACTATCCAAAAACAGTAGAAATAATGGAATTTGGCTTTAACGGTCTATATCGGCTTCCTCCCTCCATTCAATAGCTTAGGGTAACTAGCTGGAGACTACGAGTGGTGACCAATAGCAACCCCCTTCTCTCTCTCTCTCTTTCTCTCTCTCTCTCTCTCTCTCTCTCTCTCTCTGATATTTCCTGACGGTGTAGGTACATGTGGCTCAACCATGAGACGCACCTATTACGTCCCACTCTACACTTCAATGTTAGCCCTCTTGTGTACATATAAATGAGGGATTGTTAGGAAAGAAATTGAACTATACATACTTTTAACAATAATAGCCGGTAGTAGATAGGATACGAACAATAGCAATTCAACATTTACTCTATTTCCAGACTTGATTATTTTTTTTGTGCGCGTAGATAATAAATAAAACTAAATTTAGTATTGATGTGACCGTCCTGTGATAAAAATCTGTACAATTCCACAAGAAGACCTTAAACACTTTTGGAGAAATCAGTTATCAATTTCAGTGCACGAAAATATCAGTTTGCGTACAAAGTGTAGAGATGTTTCCCTTCACTCTGCTGCTATTTTCCATTCGTGTACACATGACCTTGCACATATCTAGGGACGGCATTTCAATCGGGAAGAACAATCTAAATAGATATTAGCCGCCAGCTTCCACCCTTATTTTCTGTCATTTTATCCTTCACGCTGTATTTTCTTTATTTACATGTTCCTCATTCCAGTCTCCCAATCCAGAACCAAAAACCATGTAAATATATTAATCCAAGTGCTTTTTTTTTTTTTTTTTTTACTTTTTACTTAACACGCATTGTAACATGACACAGGCTTAGAATTTGAGATACAAGTTTTTCTTCCCCCCCGTTATCCGTAGGTATGTTAGATCTAAGTTCTGCAATTTCTCTATACAAGCTTTAAAATTGTAAGTATATAACTAAACCCAAGTGTTAATGGGTGACCTCAGATTGGGATGCCCCGGGCGATCGGCGCGGTACACAGTACAGACGACATCTGGTGCAACATGAAAGTATAACAAGCGCAGTGTACAGGAGGATGTAATATTGGTGCGGGTGGTGTACAG